>CASGFW010000198.1:0-22314 GCA_949316455.1 Acleris holmiana
TGTTGTATGGTATGAAGGTCGCTGAGGGCAGCGATCGGTTTACCTACGTTAAACCTTTCATTGGGAAGGGGGGTATTGTAACGCAGCATTTCTTGCGTTGAAACAGAACCTAAAGACTGGGGAAATATTTTTTGGTGATATTGGCATTACCGTTGTTTGTTTTGATTTATACTATAAATGACACACCTTTGTTTTATTATGTTGGTATTGCCGCGTTACCTTTGAATTAGGGCGATACTAGATAACAGAAATTATTCAACAAAATTAGGAAATAGTAGATAGCAAGTTAATAAATAAATAAAACAATTTAAAGATTTCTTTTAATAATAAATACACAAACCAACATTAAACAAACACATTTGAGCCAAAAGTAAATTTAATATAAGTAATCTATTAATTAGGTAATTATCTATACCTACTAATTTTGTCTAGCATTTTGGTTCTATGCATTTTAGCTGCATTCTGTTTTGTCTGGCATTGATCAGGATCATGGCTGATTACGAAATCAGATTTTAACCAGATAACATTGAGAGAGTCAGCCTCAATAATATAACCAAGCAGCTGCTGTGGAGATATAGCACATATTTTCAGTCATATTTCGGAGAAAGAAACTTTGTTTGTTCTCACACGTGGAGAGGAGGGAATGTCACAGCGTCGAGATTACCAGGGCTTTTCCTGGAAGTTCTCCGCTGGACTGGGTATTCTTTTTGTTTTTGTCTTCTTGAACTTGGTCTTCTAGTGGTTGTTGTTTAATTTCAGTATTCTTTAAGTAGCTATTTCCAAATTTTGTAGGTTCCGAACATTAGATATTTTTAGTAGAAGTTAGCTTCCGATTCGCCAATATAGTTGGACAATTTATTTTGAAATACATTTTGTTTATTCCGATTCTGGGTCCAACCATATTTAGGTACTGGAAGCTATGAAGTAGTTTCTTAAGTGATTAGTGTTTGGCAGGTACTCTCTTTAAATCTGTAAGTAATAAAACTTTGATTAAGATCATTCAGTAAAGTCATACAAGTAGGGAAGTAGGATTTAACTGGTTAAACCCACCTTTGGGGTAGGCGTGCCATAGGCACGAAGATTCTGTTAGCCTTGACAACCTGCTGTGAGCTGACCGAGGATCCTGTGGCTTGCGACGCAGTGTCTTGGGACCGCTCCGCCAGTCTGTCAACCGCGGACCACATTAAATTGATCGTCCAGGAAGGAAGGTTTTCTTCAGATCAAGGTCTGTAGACAACATTTATATATTAGGGAATTAGGATATCAATAATAATTATTTGAACTCGTAGATTGGAATTGATGGCAACTCTATAACTAGGGACTAACAACTTACCACCTAAGAATTGTGAATTCATAACATAAGAACCTTTACTTTGAGCTAAATCTATTCTTGTAGAGTAGGAATTATGTGCAAAGTTATGTTCACAATTTCATAACATCATGTATAGAGCTGCAAAGGAATAAAGACTGTGATAATTACTAACCTGTTTTCATTAAGCTCCTGATTGTATGGTTCCAGTAAACTCCATTGGTTCTCCAGTATCTTACTCTGCAAACTTTCTGTCACTTATTTCGTTTATTTTGTTTTGTCACCTGTTGTACCCCTCCGGGCAGGACACCATGTGACAGTGGATACATCTCTTTGTAGTCGGCTGTACACATGCGGGCCTACTCAAGACGCATAACGCATAACGGTTTTCGAAAATTGACAAAGTATATAGGATTGACGCGGACTAACGACGTTAACTGTCAAGTAAGTAAGAGCTATCAGCTATCGTTACTTTGAAAACCTGATAACGTGTCAAAGGTAATGTGGTTTTACTCAGTAGAATAGAGGCCCTGATTCTTCACCGAATATACCCTTTTTTTCCTTGACATGTGTAAATAATGTTTTGGAATTCATATAAATGTTCATCCGGATGATTACGGATAAATCCTCCCTCTTGGATAAATATGTAGATTGCACGCGGGAACGATTTACGCGCAAATACGGTTGCGGTGGTTTCCGCTAGATTACACAAGTTGTAATCGATTTAAACATCCAGAGATTTACTCGCTCGATTTTTATGTGGATATTATTTTACGCCTTCGAAGTATTCCACAGCAACTGGCAGGAAGACATGTCAAATAGGGATTAGCGACTTTATCAAATAGGGATTAGGGACTTATGGGGATCTTGTTGGTCAAGCAGTGCTGTGTAGATGTGGGACCCTTTGGAAAGGGTAACAATAAGACGAAATCTGTAGGTTTATACAGGGTATTCGGCAGAGGGTTGTACAATCTTCAGGAACTAACTCTCTAGGTCATACTAATCAACTTTTATTATGGGACCAACATCCAAATCGCGAATAAAACAGCTGTTCCATATAAACTTTGAGAGCTAAACAGCCGAAATGCAAGGAACAGCTGTTTTTTTTTCGCGATTTCGATGTTGGTCCGACAATGAAAATTGATGAGTATGACCTACAGAGACCTACACCCTGCATATTAAGAGTTGCTAAATTTGTTCACACATAATAATAATAAATGTGTATTTTTGCAAACAGTTACATCTTTGGTGTAGGTTTGGTGTAACTCGTCGGTAAGCTGTTGAACTTTCAGTGATTGACCTTTCGTCGCGAGTCTACCTGCACGACATTCGGGATAAATTTTGAAATTCCATACGGTGACAAATGCTCGCCAAAATGACTGATTTTAATTGATTTATACAAGTTTGTAGTCATGAATCGCAGCGGTGGATTAAAGCTTTTCAATTGACAGTGCTCCACTCTCTTGTAGTCAAACGAAATCACCACGTCACTTAATTTTAATATTGTTACTCACTTATCATAAGTGGGATTCAAAAATTGACTCGCTGGTTAAAACTGGCCGGAATATATCATTTATTCGCAATATTGGTTACACCAGTGTATTTGTGGAGGCAGGGTTATTAATGAGAACTTAATCGTGTAACATGTTAAACATTGGAAAAAGTAAAAAAATCCTTTACCCTGTGAGGTACAGTCATAAACTGATGATAAAAAGTCTAAAAGTAAGTTATAATAAACTTAACATAGTATCGTTTGTATAAAAAGTGCAACTTAAAGCTCAAACAATTTTGAATTTGCTGAAAACATTGTGGAAAAAGGCTACGACACAAGTTAGATGTGTTTTTCCTGTGTAAAAGCTGAAAAATTTCAAGTTTTTTTCAACACGCGCGAACATTACGTTACGGCAGCAAATTGTTACGATGACATAAAATGTTTTCCATGCAAATCAGAGATTCCCCTCATAACTGGAGATAAGGAGGAATCGTAAAAAACGTTGGGTAAATACAAAAAACGACATAACTCAAAACGAATTCCCGTTACATTTAAAAGCCGAGCTCTTTTCGCAGAAAGTGTTGTATCATACAATATTTGAGTTTGAGTTACGTCTGTTTTGTATTCAAGCAACGAAATGTTATAAAACCCTCTCGGTGCGTACATTAGACGAACGCGTCTGACAGCGGAGTTGCCGTTTTTTGTAGTTTTTATTAGTGGCAAAACATGTTTTTTTCGGGTCGCGTTTCATTGAAGACCATTCAACTTGGTACAGATAGCCCAAGAGTAAGATACCTTTAATTTTTCAAAGTTCGTACACGTAACGCACACCTAAAAATATCCTAAATTAAATATCATGAATACATACTTATTACATACTGATTAACATGTTACATTTTGTCAACGTAATCCGGAACACGATCATATCATAATAGACCAGGGTCGATAAATTTTAAAATGGTAAATAGTGAAAAAAAATTATAGTAGGATGATACCCATTGGAAAAGGTAGAGAATATAACAAAAACGAAAGGAAAGATAAATTACGGGCGATCTGAGGTCGGGAAGGGGGAGGGGGTTAGTTTTTAAGGGTAAAAAACGGTAAATCTCGAATTCCGGTAAAACTGCAAGTCTTATGAAAAAAAAATTAAATGGCAAAGTTGTAGGTAATAAAAAGATCTACAACTTTTGTATCAACACTTTTTTCACATAACCTCAAAATTTATGTGAAAAATTCGAATAACCGAGTTTTTGGTTTTTTATTTTTATCTTTTGCAAAAACATTTATTTTTTCACGAAGTTTTATGAAAACTTACCTTTGTATGTCCCAAAAATACAGTAATTTTTTTGATTTAAAATATTAATTTTTTCACCTTATTTTGACTTAATATCGAAAAAGCACCCTAATTTTCAATCGAAAATTCTCACGTCAAAATATCTGCTTTTTTTAAAAAGTTGGTGTGTTTTTTGTTCGTTGAAATCTCTACTTTCTGATGGTATAAAAAAATATACATTACTATGGTAAATATTCTCAGAAAATGCAAATAGTGAAAAAAACTCGAATCCGATTTTTTTTTTGAATCATTATGTATAATTTTGAGCTATATATTAAAATTTACACTTTAATTACTAGAAATACGTAAGATTTCATGTTATATTGATAAACATAAAATTTATATTAGAGCTGATTGGTACAGATTAATATATAGGTAGTATTTACCTTGCTATGAAGATTCCTCAAGTTTATTTTAAAGTTAATTTGTCACAATTCCCTTCAAGTAATTTAGCCAGCACGTGTTTTTTTTTACGAACGATGTTATTCACTGCTCTGTATCTCGAATACTGGCTAACAGTTTTTACAGCTGCTACGAAATAAAAGGTAGTAAGCCACATACTATGGAGACTGTACACGGTATGTAGTATGTGTATAGTCTCTATACCCCATACCTTCCTAGCCCTTTCCCCTCTTCTCTATGAAATAACTTTTGACGGGTTAACATTTTCCGAAGGTCACTCAGGTAATCTTAAAATAGAAATAAATAGGTCTCTACGCATATAATTTAAAGAAGATTCGAAAACTTTCTCAAAATATTGTAGATGTCTTATTAAATATTAACTTTATTAACTTATTTGGTTGTTCATTAGGTATAGTAGTATATTTCGATTAGCAATTTTTTTGTTTATCAATATAACATGAAATCTTACGTATTTCTAGTAATTAAAGTGTAAATTTTAATAAATAGCTCAAAATTATACATAATGATTCAAAAAAAAAATTCGGATTCGAGTTTTTTTTACTATTTGCATTTTCTGAGAATATTTACCATAGTAATTAATGTATGTTTTTTTTATACTATCAGAAATTAGAGATTTCAACAAACAAAAAACACACCAACTTTCTAAAAAATGCAGATATTTTGACGTGAGAATTTTCGATTGAAAATTAGGGTGCTTTTTCGATATTAAGTCAAAATAAGGTGAAAAAATGAATATTTTAAATCAAAAAAATTACTGTATTTTTGGGACATAAAAAGGTAAGTTTTCACCAAATTTAGTGAAAAAATAAATGTTTTTGCAAAAGATAAAAATAAAAAACTAAAAACTCGGTTATTCGAATTTTTCACATAAATTTTGAGGTTATGTGAAAAAAGTGTCGATACAAAAGTTGTAGATCTTTTTATTACCTACAACTTTGCCATTTAATTTTTTTTCATAAGACTTGCAATTTTACCGGAAATCGAGATTTCCGTTTTTTACCCTTGAAAACTCACCCCCTCCCCCTTCCCGACCTCAGATCGCCCGTAATTTATTTTTCCTTTCGTTTTTGTTACATTCTCTACCTCTTCCAATGGGTTTCATCCTACTATAATTTTTTTTGGTCTCAAAAATTATCGACCCTGGTCTATAAGCTTTATGCAAAATTTTAGTCTGTCTACAATGGAAAAATAAACGAAATAACCATCGTTCGTAAAACGCTGGCTGGTAAGAAAATACAGAACAAACTAAAAACTAAACATTTTCAATAGCTCAATGTTTAGGTAGCGGTTTAGTTGTGACTAAATTTTAATTTCATTATATCCATCTCAGTACCAATTTTAAATTGTTTCTGTTTGCCCCATTGGTTGACTGGTAGAGAATGTCTTAAGGCATTAAGCCCACCACTTGTACCTACTTTGTGTATTGTACAACGCCTTCACTCCCAGAGCTCCCAGGCAGAGCTACAGAAATACCAACAACTCTAAAAGGTTTTTTTTCAAATTAGTTGTACCTAATTAAGGAGTAAAATTAAGAAACTGTAACTTTTATATATGAGTAACGAAAATTAACCACGTAAATGTTTGACAAATTTTCGTTACTCACATGTAAAAGCTACCATTTCTTAATTTTAGTCCTTAACTAGGTAGGTACAATTAATTAAAAAAAACCGCATTTAAATCGGTTCATTCATTTAAGTGCTACAGTGCCACAGACAGAAACACACACACACATTTACTCATCAAACTTATAAAACTCTTCTTTTCGCGTCGGGGGTTAAAAATACCCATAAAGACTTGTTGATAATTCTGTAACCACATTTTGCACAAACAGGTTAAATAATTAAATAATTAATAAACCAGCACGGCTAGCACATGACAAAGTTGGTAATGGAGTTGCGATTATACTCGTATGATTGGCAGCAGTCACCACACTAGGACACACCTGTATCCGAACCAGGCAATGCAGCGATTCCTCTCATGGTGTTAGGTATCCATGGACGACAGTGATCATTTCCCATCAGGTGGCCTCTGGATCTTTTGCCTCATCAAGTAAATATATAAAAAAAACCATAGATAGATGACGACACGCTAGCCTAGTGGTGGTGACCCTACCTTCGAATCTGGGGTCATGGGTTCAAATCCCGGTAAGGGCAGATATTTGTGTGAAGAGCACGAGTATTTGTACCTGAGTCTTGGATCTTTTCTATGTTTTTAATAGTGTCCGACCGAAATTTCGGTTTCGGTTTCAGTTTCGGCCAGTTTCGGCCAAAAAATTAAGTTTCGGTTTCGGCCAAAAACGGCCCAACCCTTCGGCCGCGCCGAAACTTACAACATCGTAACTTCGGGTCGCGCTCGGCTAACGTCGGGCGCGCTCGGCACGGCTGGCAATATGGCGTCGCTCGCCTGACTCCGCCGGCAACTACCTAAATAAGTGCGCTTTGCTCGTGTGTAGACGTGTCAATAAGTGTTGTGTTGTATAATTATGTATTTTTTTCACTTAATAGGGTAGTTAAATTTTCAAACAGAACCTTTGTAACTGTGCGGAAATTTCATTGTGATAAATCTTTGAAAGTAGAAACCTGTAATTATAGGTCGGCGAGATATTAATTTTAGAATAAAACGGGCTTACTAACATTTTTTCGACTTTTTAAGGACTTTTTTTTTTATAAAAGGTTCGGTTTCGGTTTCGAAACTACAATGAAACCGAACCTTCGGTTTCGGTTTCGGTTTCGGCAAAATAACATGTTTCGGTCGGTCACTAGTTTTTAAGTATATATTTCTCTATATAAGTAAGTTTATCACTGTCTAGTACCCATAGTACAAGACTTGAGCTTAGTTTCGGACTAGGTCAATTTGTGTGACTTGTTCTGTGATATTTATTTATAGATAGTAGTTATACCTAAAACTGTGTGTGAGGTTGCTAAACTCTGGGCTTATTATGGCCATGTTTGTCGTGTGACTAAATGTAAATAAAACATCCGTCACTTTCTAACAAGTACAGTGCGAGAGTGAAGAATGCTTTATCCACCGCGATAAATGCAACTATGACACGGGCTCTGTACCCTTACCATGAGTTCGTATGAATCTTCCCAGGTGAATTTTTCGCTTCGAGCCCTAATCTTTCAAACAAAAGCCATTGTATCTATTATATATACGCTCCGATCTTTAAACGCCCTGCGTGTTCAATATAACAATGGTTTGAGGATGTTGCTGGGACTGCCTCGTTTCTGTAGCGCATCAGGGATGTGCGCCGAGGCTCGCGTCGATAGTTTCCAGGCCATTATTCGCAGGAGAGTCGCCTCCCTGATGCGACGTGTGCGAGATGTCCCAACAGCCTCCTCAATACGATTGTGCATAAGTTCGATTGCCCACTCATGAAACACTGGAATTCCTGTCATGCGGGCCATAGAATTGTATTGTAGTAGTTTTATCAGTGTAGTACTTACTAACATAGTCTTAAGAAAATGTTACAAATAAAATATGAACCCTGGTTTGAAATAAAATGATTATTATTATTATTTTTGTCAATATTTATTTAATATCTGTAAGTTAAGTTTTTTACAATAAATGTTAAGATACACATACATGTTAGGTAGATATAATGTTAATGTTATGTTGACGACACGCTAGCCTAGTTGGGAGTGACCCTGCCTTCGAAGCTAGGGGTCCTGGGTTCAAATCCCGGTAAGGGCAAATATTTGTGTGATGAGCACGAGTATTTGTTCCTGAGTCTTGGATGTTTTCTATGTATTTAAGTATATATTTCTCTATATAAGTAAGTTTATCGTTGTCTAGTACCCATAGCACAAGCCTATTTAGGGCTTAATTTGGGACTAGGTCAATTTGTTTGACATTGTCCCGTGATATTATTATTATTATTATTATTATAAAAGTAAAATAACAATACTCATATAAAAAACAAACACTATAAAAAACCTAACCTACGGGTGCCGCCGGCAGCGGGGCAGGGCTCAAGCTACCGGTGGTTAGGGCTGCAGAGAGAGGAACCTCCTCACAATACGTGCCGTGTCGAGGAGTACTGCTTTCTGTATCTGGCCCTTGATCCAGCCACCTAGCGAGAGTCTCTTAAGGTGTTGATCGAGACTCTTCGCTATAAGACCGTTCGCTGAAACAACTATCGAGACAATGATCGTCAAGTCAACATCCCACATAGCGGTCACCTCATGAGCCAAGTCAAGGTACTTGCTGAGCTTGTCCTTCTCAGCCTTCACGAGGTTCTCGTCATGCGGGATGGTGATGTCAACGAGCACTGCCCAGCGTTGAGATCGATCTGTTAACACGATATCAGGCTTATTGGCAACAATAGTCCTGTCCGTGATGACAGATCGATCCCAATAGAGCGTAGCACGACCATTTTCGAGAACTGGTGCCGGTGTGTAGGTACTTATAGTACGGCACTTCGGACTCAACAAGACCATATTGAAGAGCAAGTTGCTGATGGATGATCCTGGCCACGAGGTTATGTCTGTGCAAATACTCACCGTTGGCCAAATGGGAACAACCAGAAATAATGTGTCTGAGAGACTCGCCGGGGCGACGACACGCTCGACAAATGTCGATTCTTGAGGATTCAAGGCTAGGCAAAACCACAAAGGACTCAGACTGTCGCCCTGGAAGTTACCTCTTTCAATCCTTATCAAGTTAGGCGAAACAGAGGGGACATCTGGACCACCTGGTTGACGAAGGACTGTGACCCACTGTCTCATACACACACCCAAAAAGGATCTCAAAGTTGTATCAACTTTATACAACTCTAAGATCCTTTCAAGCCATGAGTGAGGTACCGAGTCATAGAATAGAATAGAATAGAAAAAAGCTTTATTCACCTTAATAAGTATGCCGTGGACATGAAAATATAACAAAATCACAAAAAGTCATAAGCCTTCTTATAGTCAATCCAAGCAGTCGAAAGGGCCGCCCTGTTCCGCCTTACCTGTTGGCTAATGGTCATGTCAATGAGGAGGAGCTCCTTAGTACCGCGGGACCCAACCTTACATCCATTTTGAGAAGAGGCCAAACCGTTGTTTGCTACTAAATTTTTATTTATTTTTTTACTCAAAATGGACATAAGGAGCTTGTAGATGGTAGGCAAGCATGTAATGGGTCGATAGTTTACTAGCGAGTAAGGTCATTGAAAACTCATGGTAACGGTACTGGAGTCGTTGGTGTCGAGGTGCCACAGCTGAATTCGCTTGTTCGTTGTCGTGTGGCACCTCCCTAAAATATCCAGAAGCGTTACCCTTCATCTGGCATAACTGTTTTTGGCATAATCATCACTTGGCATAATCATCATTTGGCATACAGTCTTTTTTTTCAGAAACCGTATACTTTTCAGGATTATTTAAATAGCATTGCATAGAGCCCATTAGGTTAGGTTAGGTTTATTTTATAACAATCCTGAAAAGTATACGGTTACTGAAAAAAAAGATTGTATGCCAAATGATGATTATGCCAAGTGATGATTATGCCAAAAAAAGTTATGCCAGATGAATGTAAACCATCCAGAAGTTTTACCGCTAGGTTTTATCGCATTCACTGCCAGGGGCCGTGGCCTAGGAACAAAATTGTATGACAGTGAACGCATATATGCGTCGATGGCAGTTAATGCGTTAATGGGTATTTCTCCGCATTCGTTAGGCGAGTCCTACTTAACCATCTCGGTCGGTAGAACTGGGTGGTATGCGTAATAGTAGATTGTTCAACAAGGGACTAAACCAAGCCATTATGACACGAGATATTTAAGTTCGAGTGTCGGTCTGGTTTTAGTCTTGAGTTAAACACTTTACTTTTCACTTCGATTGCGAGTAAAAAAAGTATTTTTTTATTAAGGGACACGAGACATCTAGCCACCCGAGCAAATAGTTCGGTAGAGTATCATTGTGAGAAAATAAATCTTAAATTAATGTCACTTTAGTCCTTAGGGATTAAATGCCGTCCTCTTATACGTGGCTATTATTTGAGGAGTGAAAATACATTTTCAAAGCGCATAAAAAAGGAAGGTAGTGACAGTGTCATGACGCCATCGTGCTCTGTGTTACCAACATCGAATTGAGCCCTTGAGATTAAAAGATAAGAATTTAAGCGTGTGTCCGGTGTTGTGCCGTACGTGATCGATAGCGCCGCCATCAATCAAAATGGGTTTAGCCGCGGGACAAATGAGGAACGCGGCCCGGAGCGATTCATCTTGTATTTATCATTTTTAGAAAGGTGGATAAAACGATTTATGTGCCGTGCTATATTGATAAATACGTCCGTTTCGGGGCTAAACGTAAACAGCCTTGTTTATTTACTTACTAGCATGGGGTGCTTAGATAGGACGTCTTTGATAATTTACTTATTTATTATATGTATGTTGTATTTGAATGGGTTTGTTTGCGATGGTTTTATATTTTTATTGAAATGTAAAAATATTTGGGCCATACGCCAAAAATAATAAGAAATAGGGTCACTAATAATAAATTAAATGTAATGTAACGATGGAATCTAAAATTGAGTACCTACTTATATTTAGCCGTACAGTCAACAACTTTAAATGTTGAGCCATCTTAGAACTCTGTCAAAATGATAACGTCAAGTAACAAGAATAAAAGTTCTGTCAAAATTAACCATCGGCTTTTATGAGAGATTCTATAATAACTTGGCGTACCTACACTTGATTTTAACCGTTAAGTTTTATTACGAGTATAATTAATCAACTGTAAAAACTTGCACCCTACGATGCAAATCAATGCAATTCATCCAGTGACAAATATGTCACAACCATTTAAACCTTAGTTGTTAAAAATAAAGGGAGAGACATCTATTATACAGGGTTATTTGTGAAACACTAACAACCTCTCGGGGTTAAATTATTCACATCATAAGCAACAACTTTTGTTCGTGACTTTTAATACATTCTTAAATTTCATCATATTTTACTTTCATACAAAAATATATTAATTAAATTTATCACTCTAAATGTAAGTAACTCTATAAAGAATACCGCTAGACAATAAACAAATGCAGTGCGAAACGCAGTGGCGGGCGGGGCAAGGGGTGAGGAGGCCTAGGCCTTGACAAAATTATCTGCGCAGTCGTTTGCTTTGAATCTCCGGCGCCGGTGCGCACTGTGTTTCGATTTCCGATAATGCGGGTAGGCAGTGCACCTGTCACTTAACGCGTGACACGACTTTAACACGTTGATTTTACTAATCACTTTACACCTGTAGTTGGAATTCCGGTAACCTTCGGGGAGGGAAGATGGCCGAATAAAAAAATGCCCGGCTCTCTTTCACTTGACATTGGCGAAATCACTGTGTGGACCGCCATTAATTAAAAAAGAAGAAGAAGAAGAAGACACCTGTAGTTCTCACCTGCACTTGCTACTTCACAGAGTGTAAACAAGAAATGTGGCCATGGAATGTGAAGTGAGCTTAAAGTACTTTAAGTATCTAAAAATAATTATTTATGTAATAAAATTACAGATCTAAAAAGGTACGACAACAAAAACTTGCAAGTAAATTTTTGGGAATTGTATTACGTTTTGTAAAAGTCTCCGAACAAAAGTTGTTGTTTATGATGTAAATAATTTAACCCTGAGAAGTTGTTCGTATTTTACAAATAACCCTGTATACATTATTTACTCATACTTAGGTATAAAATATACTATTTTTTCTAAAGTAAACCATAACTAAATAACACAATAAACACATAATTATGTAGGTAGGTACATTATGTGTTTATACATATAAAAAAATATCCTGTGTGGTTGCCGGATTAGAATAGTGCCACTCCAAGTCTTCCCGTGGATGTCGTAAGAGGCGACTAAGGGAATAAGGGCTTGTAGTACTGTTAGGCAATGGGCTTGCAACCTGTCACTGATACACTGGTAAACATCTTAGCCTACTTGTGCAAAATGTGGTTACAGAATCAACAAGTCTTTTTTGAGTTGTTGGTATGTCTGTAGCTCTGCCTACCCCGGTCTGGGACTGAAGGCGTGATGTTATGTATGTATGTATGTACATATAAAAAAACTCGTGCATTGTATGGTTAAGACTTTATTATCTGTATAAGTAGGTACCTTTATTTTGCAGTCTTACAAAGGGCCATATTAACAAACTTAACCGTCTCTAGACACGTCAGTTATAACAGTTTTTGACGTATCGCCGGGGATTTATACTAAGATTAGTTTATTTATCTTATCTTAACTTATCTTACAAATACACTTCGACCCCTTTAGGATCTTTTGTGCAATTACCCTCTTACAACTGTTTGAATGTGCAGATTTCCTCACGAGATTTTTCCTTCACCGTAAGAGCATCGGGTAATGTACATAAGTGAGACAGTCTCATTGGTACGTACGGGGGGGGTTTGAACTCTGTATCTTACGATCACGAGTCGACCCCTAAGCCACCAGGCCACCGACGCTCTCACATCAGTTAAATACTGCTCTTAGTGTTTTGAAGATGTCATAAGTAGAAAGAATCATTCGATACTGTCAAATAAAAGTCGATAAACTAATAAACCCGTTAAGCCATGGTTATTCTCGCTAAAAGAGAAATCATATTGTCAACGGGGATGAAGCCACTGGGTTTAGTTCGAAACCCTTTAAATAGTGATTATTCATACGAAGCTAAATTAGTAGGGAGAGAGTCCAACTTTACTAATTCAAGTAAGTTTTGTATTACGACCAAAAAGAGGGGATTTCGCCCCTGACTTTCTGCATGTGTACTGAACATGACTCAGATTGTATTACATAATACGATATGATATTTTAATGGTCGATATTGTAAACATATATGTACAGAAAATTATCATTATGTACTTTGTGCCTAGATTTTGACTAAGGCTTTCTATACAACATATAACACGTCCTTAGCGCCAGCGGTACTAAGCGTCCGAACTACAACACTGATGTAATACCCGCGTCAAAATGCGTGTTTAAACGTCTGGACACGGATACCCATGCGGGTGGGCCTTAATTACGGCACGGGCACGGTTTGTTGTTAATAAGGGCCGATATTGTAAATCCACAATATACTCCTAACTACAAATATAATTTATTTATAATTCTTATAAACGCGCGCTGACCGTCAAGAACAGGTAATACCGGCGGGGAATTAAGATCCGTTGATCCGTGTCCAGGCATAAACACGATCACCCGGGTACTTTTAACTACACGTCAGCCTAGTTGGTAGTGATCCTGCCTGTTAAGATAGCGGTACGACGATACGGCGGGTTCATCCCGGTAAGGCCAAATTTTGTGTGATGAGCGCGAATATTTGTTCCTGACTCTTAAATGTTTTCTATGTATTTCTTGTTCGGAGGAGGAGGAGGTTAGCGATCATCGTGGCTATCTTGACCTTATCTACAGCCGAACTTAAGAACGACATCGTGTTTATTCCGTTATCTCTTTAGGTTTTGAGCCAAGAAACTTTACGTCTATCTAGTAGGTAGTCGGCGTCCTTGAATTTTTCCTTGGAAGATAAGTTATAGAAGTCGATACTTTTCATTCCGCATTATGTGACCAAAGTATTCCAATTTGCACTTTTTGATAGTGCTCTATGTATGTAAGTTTATCGTTGTCTAGTACCCAAAGTGCAAGCCTAGACCTCAGTTTCGGACAAGGTCAATTTGTGAGAGGTTGTCCCGTGATATTTATATTTGATATTTAGTACTAACTAAACGGGTACACGGATTATACCTAAACACGTGTCCGTGTAACACGGAAACGGATACCCGATCCGTCTACTTAAACCCCTGACGCAAACAGAGGCATGTTATTAGTTTAACGTGTGTACCTTTGTGTTTGTCCGTGGCATCGTAACTCCCAAACGGATAGCTGGTTAAAAAGCTAGTTTAACTGGAGTAGTTCTTAGCTATGTTTGATGAAAATCAGTAGTACCTTTTAAAAGTTATAGCTCTAAAAGCCCCCCCTGCCTCATCGTTATCAATGGGCCTAACACGCTGCCACGGGACAAGATTTTGACATAGGCTCGGGACTTAAATTCGTATAGGTATTCCGTATTCCAACGTAAAAGAAAAGTGTTAAGGTTAAAAAACTAAGTGTGTTTTGTGTGACTTGAGTCCTTTTATTAGTAAGCAACTTAAACCCCGGGTGGCTGTCATTTTAATAATTTCTTTATAAAATTTGACACTACTCGTAGTTCCCGTTTGACGTATTTGACACTAGTTCCCATTTGACGTATTTGACACTAGTTTCCGTGGCAGCATATTAGGCCCACTAGGATAGTAGTTTCTAATTGGTCTATGCGTATACTAGCAATTACTACCTAACCAACGAAACTTACTTACAGTTTTTAATAAAGGACAATTTAATAAAATCTTCTCCAAACTATTTCACCGAAGCCAATTCCAACTAACCAGTCACTTGAGATTTAAAAAGAAAATCAACGTGCGCGCAATAATTAAACAGAAATGCCGGCGCATTTCGCTCACTGCTAATTGGACAAGTGTCTTTAAATTTGTACGCTTAGTTAATGCAAATATATTTTTATAATTTATAATATTTCTCGTACAAAAGATTAAAAACTAGAAAACTAAGCCAAGGGCTTAATAATTTGGCATAACTAGAATTTATTTAGGTATTTCAGTGGCCCTAGACAAGATGCTTTGCGAGAACGTTATCAATATCGAAAATGTATAGAATAGCGAACATGCATAATATTTTTTCTAATGCTCTCTGGAAAGTGCTTTTAAAGAGAGGAATAATTGTCGTGTAATTTTTTCATAGGATATAAAGTTTTAAAAAGTCTTAGTTCAGACCCCTGCAAAAACACTCTATACAAAATCGACGACAGGAATGACGTCACAGCTGCTGTTCCATGTTTAAAATATAAGGACCTTATAATAGTACCTACATTTTGATACAAGACGTGCGGAAAGTATGTCATTTTACACGAGTCCAAGCGAGGGACAAGACTCGGGACGAGTTAAAATGACAGTTCCGCACGTGTATTAAACGACGTTTTTTAATACATTTGCGAAAAAATATCAATGAAACAAAATGAATCAGTAAATAAAACTATTACAAGAGACAATTTTACTTTTAATTGACTTTATGAAATGGCAACGGTTGTGACCATTCAGCCAAATAAAAAAAAAAGTCACAGTAATTTAATTACCTATATTTAAAAATCAAAAATTATAATTCTCTATAAACCAGCGGTAATGCATAAAGGTGGATTCACATTACGCCGTACTGGGCTGGGCCCGGTTTCGGCATGGTGTAATGCGAATTCACCTTAATACGCAACTATCTCATCATTCGTAATACTAATTCAGATTCAGCCATCTTGATGAGAGCTGTTTTTTTTAAATATTACCTAATAAATATTATTTAATTTTAATATTTTAAATTGTATTACCTATGCATAGTCTCAATACTAAATGACGATCAAAAAGTGGTTGAACATGCAAACTCTTTGGTTGGATGCACGGCTTGGAAGTTGAAACAAAATTATATTAAATAAAATTGGAAAACTATAACTACAAATCCAGAAAAACATCCGTATATGCTTGCTTCCTGGACTTGAGCAAAGCCTTCGACAGAGTCGATCACCAACTCCTTTGGAAGAAACTACAAGCACGAAAAACACCCACGCCAATTGTTAAAGTACTGGAGAAGTGGTACTCCCAACAAAACAATGTGGTAAGATGGAAAGGAGCTACCTCAGCTGCTACTGGTCTGAATTGTGGCGTAAGGCAGGGAGGCAGCATGTCACCAGCATTGTTTAATACATATATGGATGGTCTGTCACAGGCTCTGACGGAGACCGGGGTGGGCTGCTCCATTAATGGTACAATGGCGAACCACTTGTCGTATGCGGATGATATGGTCCTGCTTGCTCCATCGGTGGCAGCTATGCGGGAGTTACTGGCCGAATGCGAGAAATACGTTAGTCAGCACAACATGACGTATAATCCCGACAAGTCGGAGTTTATGCTCATGGAAGCCGCCAATACGCCGACACACATACCTCCACTGCTGTTAAATGGTGTACAGCTGCGTCGCGTACATGAGGTGAAGTACCTTGGACATATTCTACTGTCTAGTATGAAAGACCACAAGGACATAGAGAGACAAAGACGAGCTATTGCGGTACGGGCGAATATGCTAGCCAGAAGGTTCGCCAAGTGCAGCGAAGGTGTCAGAAGGCAACTGTTTATAAGTTATTGTACAAGCGTCTACACGGTGGAGTTGTGGTCTCATTATACCTATGCTGCGGCGAGGGATATGCGCGTGCAGTATAACGACGCGTGGCGCGCCATGTTCCGGCTGCCGCGCTGGTGCAGCGCGAGCGCCATGTTCGCGGAGGGGCGCGCGCCAGGCTGGCCGGCGCTGCTGCGCGCAAGGAGCGCTAACGCTAGAAAGGCCATCAACACCTCCTCCAACACTTTGCTTTCGGCGGTGAGGGAGTGGGACGCGAGCCCACTTCACGAGCAATGGAGGGGCTACCACAAGCCTGTCATTGCGAGACCGGCGTGACCCGTGGCGCCCCGCCTTTGTAGTAGGTGATATTTTTTAAGTTTCATTTCTTATCTCTTAGTTTAGTTTATGATGTGCCGTTTTTTGTGTTAGTATTATTTTATGGAACCTGTTTCTGGAATAAAAGTATTTCATTTCATTTCATTTCATAACGCACTAGTGCGGAATATCCAACTTTCCGCACGATATACAGCTACGAAAAGTACCACTTTTTGAGCAACTGTGTTAAAAAGAAATTTGCGGTTCTCTGCCTTTTCTTTGACAAATTTTTGACAAATGCACGATGCGTCCTATTCATTTGACAACCGGTTTTTTTTTTCTTTTACTACAAATGTTTCAGATTTTTTATAAAACTAACTTTTTTTTTATAAATAAGCGGGTTGTCAAGGTGATATGTTTGTGAAATAAATCATTTGTGAAATGTTGGTTATGAAATGACAGGATCTTGAAATTTGCATTTATTTCGTAAATTACTATGTTTAAGCCAATATCGTTGAATAAAATATTCCGTAAATAAAATGCCGGAAAAAACAATCAAAACATTAAAAGAAGTTTTAAATTTTTAACAGTCTCGATTCTATATTAAATCTTAATAAAAGGGTCAAAGCTTAGTGCATTGCGTTTGCATTTTATATGCTTTTTTTACATTTTCTCCTAAATTGTATCAATGAAACTCAATTCTGATTTTCATGCATGTTCTCTATTGACGTAAGATGACAGACTGTGCGTTGAATACTTAATGTTAATTCCATGCATTTTAACAGTTTTCGAAAATCGTTTACGTTATCCATATGCATGCGGCATACAAGTAACGGACTGTTAGGACGAGTTATTTGCAATTGATAAGCTAACAGTAACGAGTTGCCGAATGCGAATTTTTTTTAAAGAGTCTGGCAAACGAAAGCTGTCCCAGAGAAACAGCGGCAATTACAAAAACCTGCAGCTGTTTACACTGACTGAACACTGAATAAACAGAGTTGATACTATTTGATTCAGGGATCGTTACCGGTATTCTGAATACCGGTTTTAAATGAGGTATTACCGGTTATAATTGACTTTCACTATTTATACCGCTAAAGCTCTGATTAGTGGTATAATGAATACCGGTATTCAAGTTTATTATCGGTTTAGACAATTGACAACAATACCCCTTTTTGATACTTTACCCCTAAAAACCATAACCTGTAATACCTGTCAGTGTCAATATTCTCCTTTATTTGTATATGTAAATGTTATCGGTGCTCTTACAAAAAACTTAGACTCGCCTTAGACAAGTCTGAAATTACAGTTTATTAAAGTCTAATTGACATCTCACTTATCAGGTACAATGAATAGCGGTATTGAATACAGGTATTTAATACTGTTAATAGTGAATACATAGCGATAAAAACAAAAGCGGAATGACAACAATACCTCTAATTCGAATATAGGTATTATTTTTTAGCGGTAATAATTTGACAATGTAAATACAGGTATTAAATAAAACCGGTTTTACAATCCCTGATTTGATTTCCTGATCTTTTCACATCGGTGATGGAGTATCAACTGCGTTTATTCAGTGTAGTCAGTGTAAACAGCAGTAGGTTTTTTGAATTGCCACCGTTTCTCTTGGACAGCTTACGTTTGCCAAAGTCTAGCTGAGATCGAAAGGAAGCACTGGTAAGACAGGGCAAGGTACAGTAGGCATCTGATGAACCTCAGGAACTCTCACTAACATATCTAAACGCGTAAGAGATAGATACATCGGTGGTATTTCAGAGAAGGTCTTCTCCTTCGTAGGTGTTGCAACCGGCAATTGACTACAGTGCAGTGGCTCGACTCCATAGAAAAACATTTCCCTGAATTCTACAATGCTCCGAGAATAAAAGTATTTTGCGACTACAAAATAATGACAAAACCGAAATTATGATTCCTGGCTATGTACCTACACACAAATCCATTTTTTATACAGGAGAAAATCTTCTGAAATGGCTTAATTTCTATTCCGATGCGACAAATTCACAAGCGAAAGGTACAAACGGACCTTTCACATCGATTATGGGTGTCTATCATTTTGACGACACGTTGGCCTAGTTGGGAGTGACACTGCCTCCGAAGTCAGCGGTCCTGGGTTCAAATCCCGGTAAGGGCAGATATTTGTGTGATGAGCGCGAATATTTGTTCCTGAGTCTTGGATGTTTTCTATGTACCTATTTAAGTATGTATTTCTCTATATAAGTATCGTTGTCTAGTACCAATAGTACAAGCCTAGAGCTTAGTTTGGGACGAGGTCAATTTGTGTGAGATTGTCCCTTTATTTCATCGACACGCCTTTCTACAAAAGTATCATTTCATTGAATTTTACTTCATCGAACGGTATTTTCTGCTGAAACCTTATGTTTTCAGGGTATCTTAAACATCTAACCTAACTTAACTACGTAATTAATGTTTAAGATATCCTAAAAACATTATGGCTTCAGCAGAAAAAAGCGTACGAAAAAATGAAATTCATTCGATGAAGTGAAATTCGATGTAGTATTGAAGTTACCATTGATTATGCTTATAATGTGACCATTTATGTTCAACAATGTTTGGGCGCAGATTAAATAATGAAACAGCACAGACAATAAAAATAGATACAGTGGAACGTATAATCTCGTTCTTGTTTGAAGTCGGATAAAAACTAGAACCAATGCAGCTCCTATCTACCTTACGAAAACTTTCCCCAGAAAAACCTCGAATACCGCTAAGACCATAATCCTTATCTAAGGCCCTTTGGGCAGCGGTTAGCACCCTATCAATTGGGCGAGCCACCCCCTATAAATTGTTGAGATAAAATACCACTTTCAATCACTCGCCCTTAACTTTTTGTGGGAACTTTGTTTGAGATTTTTTTGGGGGTATCGATTTGTTTTAGGGTGAGAGGCTTGCAAGGAGCTAAAGGTATTCGGAAGGTAGAGGAACATCGATGGTTTTGTTAATGTTTAAATATAGAACTTGTTTTGATCGCTAAGTATTTCAATAATAAGTATAACAAAACAAACCTGGCGAGAGCATGTCGGACCATGCTCAGTGTAGGGTTCCAACGCCGTTACTAGAAACACAAAAATCTATCGAAAAACAACAAGTATGACCGAGTTTTGACGACACGTAGGTCTATATGGTAGTGACCCTTTGCCTTTAATGGTAGGTCTTGCATTTTTAACATTATTATGTACCCGTATTAAAGTATGCATTTCTCCATATAACCATGTTAATCGTTGTTTAGTACCCACAATACAAGCCTAGAGCTTAGTTTGATACTAGGTCAATTTGTGAGAGATGGGCTCCTGATTTTTATTTATTTATTGTATATTTAAAGTTTTTTGGTGCTGTCTTAGATGATTTTTAGTAGGTTTTTAATTTTAAATTGGTTATAATTATGTGTTTTTTATTATGTATTCTAGATAGATTTTATAGTACTTGTAGTTTTAGGCTGTAGGGAGTATTTTTTCATTCATCTTAGTAATATTGGTTTATTCATCTTAGTGACTAATAAGTAGACTTCCTAGATGTTTTTACATACCTGCATACATACAAGTGAATATGCTAATAGAAGTAAGTGTGTTGAACTCTTTTTGATATATGTATACTCGTAATTCACAATTCATTTATTCATTGCAGCTATGTTTTTTTTTGAAGAGAAATATTTTATTAGAAACAGAAATGCAAAAATAATTATACAATTACATTTTAATTAAAACTTACAACAACAACATACCCTTGTCCATCCATCATTATCATAACTTTGGAGCTATGGTCTTGTTGGTGGGTTTATTTACGTACTTAATTTATTTTCTCTTACTGGGTGGTGATTCTCTCAACACAGCGCTGAGGCAGCAGGCAGCAGGCAGCAGTGCGTCGATATCAATTCAGTGTCGTATAAAGCTGCCTAATTAAGAAGGCACTCGCTAAAATGTTTTGTACGCTCCGACGGGACTTCTTAAACTTGCCGGATAAAACTTCACCTATAAGATCAGAATCAGAATCAGAATCAGAATAATCTTTATTCAAGTAGGTTTACAAATAATAAACTCTTTTGAAACGTCATAGTAGCGACTTAGCCTAAATTGACTGCAGGTTCAAATCGCGACCGATCAGAGAAGAACCTGTAAGAAACTCTGTCGGATGTCTTTTTTTTTTTCGACGTTCGCAACCTTTTGTCGTAAGGACTAAACATTTTATTACAAGCAATTCAGTCCCAAGCATTGTTATCATTAATATAGTCTTTAATACAATAATATGCTTTAGAAATTAGTTTACGCTTAACGTAACTCTTAAATTTATTTACTGATAGTTCAGTAACATTACTTGGGAGCTTATTATAGAACCTAATACAATTACCCATAAAAGAGTTTTTTATTTTATGGAGCCGCGTGAAGGGCACTGCGAGCTTATATTTATTTCTGGTATTAACATTATGTATGTCACAGTTCTTTCTAAATTTAGCGATGTTTTTATGAACATAAATAATGTTTTCATAAATGTATTGACTGTGCATGGTCAATATATTAATTTCTTTAAACTTATCTCTAAGCGAGTCTCTCTGGCCCATCTTGTAGACAGCACGAATAGCCCTCTTCTGCAGAACAAAGATGCTATTTACATCAGCAGCACTACCCCACAGTAAAATACCATATGACATAATACTATGGAAGTAACTAAAATAAACTAATCGAGCGGTATCTAAGTCTATTAATTGCCGAATCTTATTAACTGCAAAAACTGCTGAACTGAGTCTACCCGCCAATCCAGCAAGATGAGGACCCCATTGGAGCTTGGAGTCTAACGTCATACCAAGAAACACTGTATCATTAACTAGGTCTAGTTTGTCATTTTTAATAGTTACAGTAGTTTGACTATTTTTCACATTAGTAGTCATGAACTTTATACATTTCGTCTTTTTTTCATTCAGTAATAAATTATTAACACTAAACCAATCGACTACTTTTGATATAGCATTGTTTACATCGACATTAAACTGCTGTTGTCGTTTAACTTTGAACACAAGTGACGTATCATCAGCAAACAATACTATATCATGGTTGTCCTTTATAAGGTAAGGTAATCGACGACGGCGATCGACGCAGCAGCGCTGTATTGAGAGAATCACTCCCCTGTATTTTGACTTTGCGTTTTGTAGAATTAAGTGTTTATTACTTACATATATATACAGGGTGTTAGGCAATGAGTGGATAATCCTTGAACTACGGATAGAGGGCACTTAGGAC
>CASGFW010000199.1:0-68265 GCA_949316455.1 Acleris holmiana
ACACGTTGAAATGTTACGTTGTATTGAAGCGTCGGGTTATCTATTACTTAGTATTCGTTTTGAAATAACAGCGATGATTTGCATAGAATAGAAATTGCTTCTTAACGCTATGATTACATTTTGCAGATAAACCGAATTATTTAATACGATTTGCTGAAACGCGGCTTTATGGTTCATTTAAAGCAAGGAAATTTCAAAAGGATACGAAATTTTCATTAGACGCTTATTCCAATTGAGAATTCGCCCTACTTGAAACGCGTGCAAAATAACGATCAATTATTCGAAAAAGCGAAGTACAGTCACCATCAGATAGATCTAACCGGACAGCGAGCCCATAAAAATGTGTTGCAATGGATTCCCAAAAAAGACTATCACGCGAAACGGTCAGAAAAATGTCATGTGACACTTCGTTTCAATTATTTGCTTGGATAAAAAATCAAGAAGATGGAACTGCATAGTAGACCGAAAAGATTTAACTGGACAAACATTCAGTGTATCTAAGGTGACAAAAGTTCAAAAAGATCTTTCAAACTACCTCTTTACGGTAAAACTTTTTGGGAAGTTTAAAAAATCAGGACAGAAATGACAAATGCCAATATTGACATTAAGCTCACAACGTAAACAATAACCATAATATTCTTCACATGTCCAACGATACAAGAGTTGTTTTAAAATATTATGCGTGCTTTTCAAATATATGCGAAAACGTTAACCAGTTTGTCGCCGTGACCAAACTGCCGCCTCGTGTCGACGGCATGTTGCCGTGGTCTCCTGTTGGTTACTCTCGCCGTACCGCCTTAGGGGCACAGAGTACTTGATCAGTTTCCAGTAGCCGTTCATGTGATTACATGAACGGCATTGAAACCAGCACGATGGTCTCGTGTATGATGCGTGTTCAACAAATAATCTCAACGCAGTTTCGTCTCGTGCTGCGAATCACAAACACGAGATAGCTTGAATCAGCTTATTGCTCGGTGTGTAGTGTTTATTTATGTGTGTTAATTGTATAAATAAAAATAAATTTAGTTTAATTTGAACGTATCCCTTTATAACTTTTATGCTGCCCCTTTTTGTAAGCTTTTATTGAGCTTGCAATTTTGATAAGTTAGATCAATTTGCAAAGCATATTTCTACCACTTGCTGCTACCGGATTGCGCTGAAATTTGGCATATTTATGTAAGTAAGGTGACAATGCAATATTATTTATTATAAAGTGGTCATAGGAACTTCGCATCGAAACAAGATAGCCCCATCGTGTTTGGGCTCGTTGGGTTTTTCGGTATAAGCAGTGATTACTGTGCACAAAAACGTACAGACCTTAACCCAAACCCTTGTAAGTAGGTACCAAAAACAAAATTTCGGCAGACACTTATCTCAGCAATAGCTGTTTTAAATATAATTTAAGGAGTCAATATACAATTTAGCCCTTGAGGATTTCCTATGGCTGCCTTCTGTCTCCATCAGCATAGCTCGATGGGACAGTTATTATTAATTATTATTATAAGTAAATATTCTCATCCAAATCGCATAAATACGAGTATGTTAGTTACAAGTGACGCTAACGTAAGTGTGTTAAAAATACTGCACCAATAAAAGTAAAAACAGTAAGAGTAAAAGAGATGTCTAAATTCTGTCACGGCGTAAGTAACAAATATCGCGTAGGGGAGGCCGGGGCTTGTTTTAACGAGGATAAGTATTAACACGTCAATAGCGGCCAAATTACTATAATCTAAATCTCGTTTTTTTATTCCTTCCATGGATTATGATATGATACCAAATACGTAGTGACCCATCAGTTGTCAGCAGGACTCCAAACGAAAAAGTTGTGCGCCGCGGCGACTTTTTGCAGATAAATAGAGTTTTTTACGATTGCAATTTTTTGACTTCCTCACTAATTGTTGCCACAATGAAATCACAATTTGGTGTTGAATAAAGCTTTTTTGATTAAGTAACGATAGTAATTGTTATTATCATGTTATTTAATTGCTTTAATTTTAAATGTTTTTTCTACTGTTGCAGGAGTGACCGCTACCCTGACCATGAGTTACAATTACGATACTCGCTAGAGATTCTAATGCTCTGTCCCTCTCACTCTACTATAATATTGTGAGGAACAGAGCATTCTACTCGCTAGCGAGTACGATAATTGCAACTCATGGTAAGGTTACGGGGCTAGTTTTAACAAAACAGGGGTATCTGTGTAATCGTATAATGTGACAAAAGATTTTATTCGTGTGAAAAAAACCAGAACAAATTAAGATATTTTGATACTAACGTTGATTATTGTTTAACTTGGCTTGTCTGTAAGGCTGAAAGTAAATTAAAGTTACCACTATGCAATGTTATTATTTTTTAGCCATTCGATTTTTATATCATTGTCGATTATTGTGTTACAAACCCCTTTGAAGAAGACCTCTTTTTTATAATAATTAAATGGATATGAAAATAAAACACGTACGTTATGTACTTTTAAAGCTACAGGTATACTTATACTTCTATCCATTCTGTGCTACAGGTAAAAGCTTGAAGTGTAAGATTATGCCCGGCTTCCCCTACAAGAAGTCACGGGGACTTTCCTTGACAGCTGACATATTGTGAACAAATTCAATTTTAAACTAACGAACAGTGATCAAAATGTAAGCCAAGTAACCATCCAAATATTTAAAATGAATACCACATACAAGTCTATAAACAGTACTTTATTTTCCTCAATCCTACACTTACTTGAATTAAATAAGTTATATAAGTTATAACTTAATGCCATAAAGTTCAAAATGATTTATTGGAATATGGTCATAAAAAAAATGGGCAAGAGCATGTCGGACCATGCTTAGTGTAGGGTTCCGAAGCCGTTAAGTACTACAAACATAAGAATCAACAAGTAATAATATTTTTTTTATTAAAAGTCACTTGGTGCCGTCTTAGATGATTTTAGTAGGTATATGTTTATACCTACTAAAATCATCTAAGACGGCACCAAGCCGGCCTTTGATTACCTGTATCTCAAGAACCAATGATGTCTACTTAGTCGTGATAGTTTTGCTAGCGCTTAAATTAATATTTCATAAACGGATTACCTAATCGAAATACTGTTTCCACAAACCCGTAATATTTTTGAAAAACCTATCCAACGACACCTCACACTATAAAGTAAACGAGAAAAAAATACATCCCCACGTTACGTGCAGGGGAGGTACCCTAAAAATTTTTTTTTTGTACATTTTATTGTACCACTTTGTTGGCGTGACTTATATGCATATGCATGCCAAATTACAGCTTTCTAGTACTAAGATTCTCTGCGCTAGGCTGCGGACGGACGGACGGACGGCCATGGCGAAACTATAAGGGTTCCTAGTTTGACTACGGAACCCTAGAAATTGAGTATAATGTACCTATATTTTATACTTTTTTAATGCTTTTTTCAACACAATTATAGCCTATTAGGTACATACCATTATGCTAAATTTTGAGCATGTTGGAACTATTTATCATTATATATAAGAGTATAAAATCTTTCATGATTTTTTATTTACGAGTCCTATAATCTGTTCATTACGAAAATTCAAGAATATTCTCTGTTACTTGATAGACTTTATTCTAAGCTGGGCCTGAAAGAATTAACTAACACAAATGAAAAAAGTATTAATAAAAATACGATACGTAGAATAATAGCCCGTCGATAAAAATGAACTTGGCCTGCGCACTTCTAATAATCCGAATGAGGGTCTGATATCTCTAGTACCAGCAAATCAGTTCATATGAAATTGCGTATGTGTGCGTTCTATTCTATACCAGCCTTCAACAAAGTACTAATGGCGAAAGACAATATTAAAAAAAGCGTTCAAATATTTATTTGGTTACGATACGGACCGACGGACGGACGGTTTTGTATACCATTTGCGTTTTATTATAATTACTCTCTTAGTGCTTTAAGGTTTTATAAAAATACGATTAGGCTGTTTTGTAATTATTAGATCGCATAAATAGTGTGTGGTAACACTGGTTACATGGAAATATAATACCTAAGTATGGAAGCCTAACTGATGCTGAAAATCGGCTCCACTGACATAGTGCTGGCGGGGGTGCAGCTAATACTGCTCTGTGGAGTCCGCTTTTTGACGTAGTGTCAAACAGTTGTTTATAATGGCAAAAATAGTTCGATTTTAATGATTACTGGATTTAAATAATGCTGCAAAAATGCCAAGTAGCTTTGTGAGTTGGTGCAGGACCCACCCAGATGCAAAACAAAGCGATATTTATTTGACTACTTAGTGAGTTATTGAAATTTTCATATTTCCATACTAATGTCATTTTGCAATACATCTTTGAAAAATATGAATTACAAGCAAATGCTTCGAATGAATAGGAAATTAAATTTCATGTCATCTTTACTATAGTTACTTTACATAATAAAACAAATAGGTGACATCGATGGTTCCACCGAATAAAGGTGCAGTATGTCAAAAGCTAACTTTCCAGGAAAAAATAAATACCAGTAGATAGATACCAAAATATGAATTCTATTAAAATATGAATACATTAAGTATAAGTGCTAGTACCATTTCATAGCTTTTATTCTAGTGTAGTGAAGCGCAGATAGTTTGTGCTATAAAAGTTTACACGTTTCTAGGATTCCATAGTCAAACTAGGAACCCTAATAGTTTCACGATGTCGATCCGTCCGTCCGTCCGCAGCCTAGCTCAGAGACTCTTAGTACTAGAAAGCTGTAATTTGGCATGAGAATATTCATATTAGTCATGCTGACAAAGTCGTAAAGTTAAATTTTGAAAAAAAAATGTTTTAGTGTACCTCCCCTAAACGTAACGTGGGGATGTTTTTTTTTCTCGTCTACCACATAATGTGGGATGTCGTTGGATAGGTATATCAAAAATATTAGTAATGCAACCTTTCATTAATTTTTGTGTAGAATAAGTACTAGTCTATTGCCTTGATTCTTTAGGACTATTAATACTATTGTTAATATCAGTTTTCAACAATTGATAGCTTACTTATATAAGTTTGTCTAAGAAAATTTCTTAACAATAACCAAGGCGTTCTAATTAAAAAGGACAAGAATGTAAAAAGTACAAAAGTTGTTTATTCAGTAAATAGGCCGCACGGGCACTTTTACACTTCAAAATTTTAAATTCCAAATTCTATTAGCGCTTCCGAAGAGGAGACCACTGCTGAGAAGAAACGCCGCAATAAATTCAGCAAAAAAAACGGTTAATGTTTTGTAACTCTCAAAATTTATCAATCCATCCATATAATTAGGTCCACAGTCCTTTGCATCTATACAAAGTCAAACTTCGAAGTAAACTGAAAAAAAAGTTACGGCCGCTTATGCAAGCCGCAAGTTCATATCATAAAATTGTTAATTTGTTGCTCCATCACAAAATAATAATGTTTTTTGTAATTGAAATAAAAAATACTTAAAAAACAAAAAATCGCCTTCAAAAACGCATAAAATAACTTTTTTTTAAATTGTAGGCACCTACCTAATAATCGCCGACTTCGGTTCTGTTGGGCTAACCTATTAGGTAGGTGGGTAGTTCTACCAGCGTTTCAACCGCTTTGACTTCGGTGTCGCATTTTTAACCATTTCCCTGTACGAGTAGGATAACCATTTACGGTTATTTTCTAGGAGTCCAGGCATTCTTCAAAATAACCGAAAATGGTTATCCTACTCGTACAGGGAAATGGTTAAAAATGCGACACCGAAGTCAAAGCGGTTGAAACGCTGGTAGAACTACCCAGGTGCCTACAATTTTAAAAGATGTTATTGTATGTATATGCGTTTTTGAAAGCGGTTTTTTTATTTTAAAACATTTATTTTATTTTATACTTTTTAGTGATCACAATACGCTGTTACGTAGTCATACTTCGTAGTTGATATGAAACTTTAATTTATTTCAAGCGCCCCATACAACGCCGCGGGAAAGTCATAGTCATATTTCAACAACCAAATATTTTTCGTTGTAGTCGCTCAACTGTCTAAATCGAGATATCTTGTCGCCACCCTTGAAATAGGTACCATTGAGGAGTTCCGGTGGCCATCTGTGGTCTTCATGATCAGTTCCACTTCACCAAGTTATACTTTCTGAATGCAAATGCTAGATTTGTTACTAAAAATACTAAAATCGCTATACTAAATATGTTTGCCAATCGCTATATTTGAGGAATTCCCTCAATTCCTCACTGATCCCCTCATCAGATTCAGATTTGGTGACAATGGGATCACCTCGAAAGTATAGATACTCTATTAAACTGAAAAAGATTTTTTTAAATCGGTCCACAATTGAGGAAGTAATCGGTGAACATACATAAAAAAAAATACATACCATGGAACGTCCAATCTCCTCCTTTTTTGAAGTCTGTTAAAAACCAATAGGAAACGGCTTTCCAGTCAAGTGCGAGTCGGACTATGCACTACGTATTAGGGTATCATTTAAGAAATAACATTTTTAGGGTTCCGTATCTCAAAAGCAAAAATCGGAACCCTTATAGGATCACTTTGTTGTCCGTCCGTCCGTCCGTATGTCCGTCTGTCTGTCCTTTTATGCCGCAAAAAACGTATGTTTCGACACTCTCAATGGAATCAAAATGTATAGGGTACTTCCTATTAAACCTAGAATCCTGAAAATTGGCAAGAATGAAGGTCCTACAGCACAAATTATGGAAAAAATCCGAAAAATGTTTTTTGCGATTGCAAACTTATTTGCAGCTGTGGTAAAGCGTGGCCCAAACCAGTACCTAAGCAAAGCCGGTCCAGTTAAGCGCGAGTCGAATAACGCACTACGCATTAGGATTTATTTGATAAAGTAACATTTTTTATTACCAACTAAATTTTGTTTGTTGTTGACGTCGAAATAAATAGTTTTTTTTCATCCTTTTTTATATTTTTTTAAGAAAAGAAAACGCACTCAGAAATGGCCAGCAAACTAAGACCCCCGAAACTTTAAGAGATTGTATGAAATCAATAAAATGCTGATTTGTAATCTCAAACTTCTGTTTAGATACCTCGTTTAATATATATTTTATTAAAAGTATTAGCTTTCAGAGCTCATATCTACCTAATATAAATATCAAAATCAGACTTGGATGTTATTTTTGTGATATACCTACTTACCAACTATTAATAATACATCTAAATTATTAATATCTAACGAGCCGGTTACATTTCGAATGTTGCTAGAATAAAGTGTGTAAGTGTATATAAGGTCAAAGAATAGGTTCAACCCTAGAATTCACCAGCAGCTTATTCAATTTTTGCCTATGACAGTCATGTTTTGATATTTTTAAAAGATGACTGTATTAATCTTATATACCTACTTTAAACATATCCCAATAAAAGATGACTTAGAAAACCTTTGTCAGTTCATAACTTAGGTAATTTCTAAGATAAATACTCTATTTGAATTTATGCGACCATTTCTACCTACATTTAAGTAAACAAACAAACCTCCGTCGCCTCCACCGCAGTACAAAATCACAACAAAACTACACATACACATAACAAGTTATACTTCACTGGTTGAGGCTCTTATGCTGAGTAGGGGCCCTTTTCAACGGCATTTTGTGTTATTTTTAGTTGTATTTTGTTTTAATTGTATAATTGTAGGCGTTAAATATTTTTAACCGACTTAAAAAAAGAAGGAGGTTTCTCAATTCATCGGGACCAAGACGCCTGGAACGATTTTTTTTTGTCCGATTGTGTATACTTTCTAGTTGGACCCATTTCCAGCACGTCGACATCTGATGATGAGATCTTGGAGAAATCGAAAGAACTCCTCAAATATTAGAGGAATAAATAAATATACGTGGACGACGTAACAGTATTATTATGATCACTAAAAGGTATGAAATAAAATAAATGTTTTTAGTCCGACTGACCTTTATTTTTATTACCTATCATTTTGAAATAAGTTATTTCTTGCATTTTGAAGACGGTTTTTAGTTTTTTAAACATTTATTTCATTTCTACTCTTTTTCTTTAAAACATCACCTAACGTTTTGACGGAAGAAGACAATAAATTGGCAGTTAGAGTTCCGTACTAGGAACCCTTATAGTTCCGCCATGTCCGTCCTTCTGTCCGTCCGTCCATCTGTCCATCTGTCCGTCTGTCCATCCATCCATCTGTCCGTCTATCCGTCCGTCCGTCCGTCCGTCCACAGCTTAGCTTAGAGACTCTTAGTACTAGAAAGCTGTTATTTGGCATGAATATACATAGGACCACCCCTGCACGTAAGTGAGGATAGTTCTTTTTTCTCGTCTACCCCATGGAGTGGGGTTTTTGTAATTTCAAAAATATTGCGGGAATGTCAAATATTTTTTTCGATTAAAGGCATCCGGTTGTAAAATATTAAGCGTTACATTGCTATTTTTGTTAGAGTCAAGTGTCCCTACAGCCAAAAATATAAATAATAAAAACAGAAAAATGTATACAAATAAGTGTTTATACCTACTAAAACCATTGATTTAAATCAGCACCAAATAACTTTAAATAGAAAGTTAGTTCATACTTGTTGTTTTTTGAGACGCTATTGTTGTGTTTGTAGTATCAGCTTCGGAACCCTACACTGAGCATGGTCCGACATGCACCTGCTCGGTTTTTCGGCAGTACTCGGTACAAATCAGTCTGGCGTGCGTAATTTTGCGATAATTTTAATCATCACATCAATCATTTATTTTTAAATCGAATGTTTTTTGGCTAAAACGAGATCTAATGATGGATCTGAAAGGTCGTCACATCTCCGGTGTACTTAACACAGGCTAGCTTAGTCTGAACTATTAACCTCCTATGTCCTCGTATGTCCCGTCCGTCCTATCCGTCCGTCCTGTCCGTCCGTCCTGTCCGTCCGTCCTGTCCGTCCGTCCTGTCCGCCCGTCCTGTCCGTCCGTCCTGTCCGACCGTCCTGTCCGTCCGTCCTGTCCGTCCGTCCGTCCCGTCCGTACGTCCTGTCCGTCCATCCTGTCCGTCCGTCCATCCCGTCCGTCCGTCCTGTCCGTCCGTCCTGTCCGTCCGTCCCGTCCGTCTGTCCCGGTCCGTCCGTCCTGTCCGTGTTCATCTGTTTGTCTGACTGTATGAAGTTCACATCCATTTTACTTGGAACACTAGACATTGCTAAAAATTTTAGTAAAGGAAAAAAATATTTTTAGGCTTAGCACCCCATTCTGTAACATTTTTTTACGCCAGTATTATAGCTCCATTACGTCAGAAGTTATAACCTTATGTTATTTTGTTTATTAATATAAATATTTTTGTTGCAGCTTACTACGTCTAGGTACTTCTTACATTTTATCCTATTAAAATAAATTCTGAAGTGACGCAGTGTCACATATCAGTAAGAGATACACGTTTTTCAAATCAAGATGTTTGTAATGTAGCTCTAAACGTAAACTGTCCGTCCATCCTGTCCGTCCGTCCCTTCCGGCCGTCCTGTTCGTCCATCCTGTCCGTCTGTCCCGTCCGTCCGTCCTGTCCGTGTTCGTCTGTTTGTCTGACTGTATGAAGTTCACATCCATTTTACTTGGAACACTAGACACTGCTAAAAATCTTGTAAAGGAAAACAATAATTTTAGGGTTAGCACCCCATTCTGTAATATTTTTTTTTACGCCAGTATTATAGCGTCATTACATCAGAAGCTATAATCTCATGTTATTTTGTTTATTAATATAAATATTTTTGTAATGTTGCAGTCTACTACGTCTAGGTACTTCTTACATTTTATTCTGTAGTAATAAATTCTGAAGTGACGCAGTGTCACAGATCAGTAAGAGATACACGTTTTTCAAATCTAGATGTTTGTAATGTAGCTCTAAACGTAAACTATCCGTCCGTCCTGTCCGTCCGTCCCGTCCGTCCGTCCTGTCCGTCTGTCTGTCCGTCCGTCCTGTCCATCTGTCCCGTCCGTCCGTATTCGTCTGTTTGTCTGACTGTATGAACTTCACATTTATTTTATTTGGAACACTAGACACTGCTAAAAATTTAGTAAAAGGAAAAAAATATTTTTAGGGTTATCACCCCATTCTGTAACATTTTTTTACGCCAGTATTATAGCGTCATTTCATCAGAAGTTATAACCTCATGTTATTTTGTTTATTAATATAAATATTTTTGTTTTAGCCTACTATGTCTAGGTACTTCTTACATTATATTCTATTAAAATAAATTCTGAAGTGACGCAGTGTCACAGATCAGTAGGAGATACACGTTTTTTAAATCAAGATGTTTGTAATATATGTAGCTCTTAACGTAAACTGTCCGTCCTGTCCGTCCGTCCTGTCCGTCCGTCCTGTCCGTCCCGTCCGTCCTGTCCGTTCGTCCTGTCCGTCCGTCCTGTCCGTCCCGTCCGTCCGTGCTGTCCGTCCGTCCCGTCCGTCCCGTCCATCCCATCCGTCCGTCCTGTACGTCCCGTAACGTTCGTCCGTCCGTTCTGGCCGTCCTGTCCGTCCGAACCGAGGTACTGCTTAACATTTTGTACAAAGATCAAAACTTTTTTTTAGGGTTAGTATCCCATTCCGTAATTATTTTTTACACCAGTATTATCGCGTCATTACATCGGAAGTCATAACCTCGTATGTTATTATATTTCTTAATGTAAATATTTCTGTTCCAGCCCACTACGTGTAGTAGGACCTTCTCTTATATTAGAAGAAATGCTGAAGTGACGCAGATCAGTACGAGATACACGTTTTTCAAATCAAGATATTTGTATCATGGCTCTAAACATAAACTAATAACGAATTAACTCTGCGACAAAGAGATTGCGTACAAATCCCACTGACGTGAATACTACTTAACTTAGCAATGTATACCGAATTGTCACCTGTCACTTATCCTCGTCAGTACGGTGGAAAAGGGGGCTGATAGCGAGTGGGATCTGAGACCCTGTGGGACATTTGCATTCTCAAGACTGCAGTCATAACACTGCAAATACGTTGCTTATCGCTCGGATCCTATTTTCATGTTTTATCTTTTAAGCGATCCGAACGCACCCTGCACAAAGCCCTACCAACATTAAACCCGTCCCATCTTGCTTTTTAACACCCGACGCAAAAATAGGGGTGTTATAAGTTTGATGTGTAAGTGTTTGTGTGTGTGTCTGTCTGTGGCACCGTATCTCTTAAATGGATCAGCCGATTTGAATGCGGTTTTATGATTGAAAGCAGGTTTTCTAGCGGTGGTTCAGTCGTTTTTGAGATATGGAGCTTTTAGGAGGTTAAAAGCCCTAGAGGTTCATTTCAGAGCTGATATCTCTTAAACGGCTCTACCAATTTTCATTAAATCTTGCTAAGAACCATCCTGATTAGTGTAGCTTTATTGTTTTTGAACTAAAACTAGAAAGTAGCACTATTACTTGTGGAAAAGATTGCGTATATATACTCGTATGTTATCGACCACCTAGGGCAGGTCAAATACAAAAGTATAATCAGAATCAGAATCAGAATAATCTTTATTCAAGTAGGTTTACAAATAATAAACTCTTTTGAAACGTCATAGTAGTGACTTAGGCTAAATTGACTGCAGGTTCAAATCGCGACCGATCAGAGAAGAACCTGTAAGAAACTCTGTCGGATAAAAAATGTACCCCCTCTACCAGCCCCCTATTTAACCATCTTGACAATGACATGTGATAGGTGACAATTTTGTATACATTGCAAAGTTAACACGTTGATACATCACTGGGTTTCATATAAGTTGCGCCACGTACACTAAAATGTCACCTGTCAAGTGTCATTGTCAGTAAGGTGAAATAGGGGGCAGGAGCGCCTGGCGACATCGGTTGGCAGTTTTACCCCTTATTCGCCGTCCAGCTCTAGGTTCCTCGGGGGCATTGACGACAAAGGTCTTAGAGTCTCTGTTCGTATCCCAAAATAATCGTATGAAAATTGGATTAAAAGTTTTAATGAAAATACTACTATGTAACAATAAAACAAATTTAATTTTCTATTACGTGAAACAAATTAAATGTATTTTTTTTTATTTTAATTGCTAGATGTGTACAATGTGATGTGTGATGTGATCGAAAAGGATGATGATGGCGCTGGTGGTCAGAGCGAACATCATAGCCCACAGGTTCCGACGATGTACAGCGGAAGTCGCAGTAACGCGTTTTAGAGATTTTCAATTGCTTTATACCTACAGCCTGAGTGCTTACTTGTCGCAAAGGTCTATTATATCAATGCCCTCCGAGACCAATATAACAACACGTTTAGGGATAAAGCATGCAGCGCGTCGGGCTTACTGGCGGATGCGCGTCGACGGCTCTCCGGCGCAGGCGCACCAGCAACAGCAGCATCCTGCATCATAACGGACTGACTGCACCTTTTGTACCTTCTAATCTAGCTCTAATGCAAATTGATACATCCAAAAAATTATGGCCCATTTGTACGAAATGTTTTTTTTACCTAAAATGAACTACCACTGGCACCTCACCTGCATAGAATAAGTCTATAAAAATATTTTGGTTTTACGAAGGTAGTTTTGATTTGTTACATGATTTTCATAAAGTAATTTTTTCAAAGTAGCGAATTTTCACATTTCTCGTTCTTTCAAAATTGTTTAACCGATTTTCTTAATGTAACGATTATATGTACCTACTATATTTAGTATTATATGTACCGATATAGAGTTAAAATGTTCGCGGTTTATTTTAATCGCTAAAATTACCAGTAGATTATTTAATTATGTAGCATTTTTTCCATTCTAAAAACTTTAATTTGACAAAATCGACGGAGCTCCGCTGAGCGGAGCTTCTATTTCTGGGTTGTTTTGGCCCTCCGGGCCTAATATGAGACCGAAGCTAACCTAACCTACATACGCATATTATGATGCAAAAGTAATTATTGGGAAAATTTGCGATGGAAACATTGGGAACATATAAAATGTGAATAGTAAAAATTACGAATATTCAATAATGCTGTATAGAAATCGCTACATGAAGAAAAACAATAAAAAAAATTGACAATTGTAAAAGAACGCGATGTGAAAATTCGCTACTACGAAAAAATGCCTTAGTGAAAATCATTAAAATCATCTTACAAATCGTGTTTTGACAAATAAGGTGTCGTTGGTTTTGTCTTATACACTGTTGCCACGTCTACAGGATTCAACAAATATACCTACCTTATACTTGCCTTCGGGATCGTGCTCCTACTAGGAGCATAAAAATATTACAATTGAATTCCTCGTTTTCATACTCTAATTAAAGTACAAACATTATTTATTATCATGATATCAATAGTACTTCAGCAAGTTATAGGTTTAGGTCCGCTTCTGCGGAGCTCCTGTTTGATATCACTATAAGTCGGTGGTATCGTTTAACTTTAAAATACCCACTGTACCACCAGGGGTAATGCCAGGGGACGGTGGGTCTGAAGGGATATTTTGCGATAGTAAAAAATAAAATTTGAAATACCTATATCTTCTTTTCGTTGCAGTATCAGAAATTATAGTATTCATACTCCTACCAGTGGGAGAATCAGTACTATAATGTCTTCGTGCTCCTACCAGTAGGAGAATTTAGCAGGAGCACGACCCCGAAGGGAATATTCGTATTGAAGTCTCTTTCTTTATCCTATATAATCTGTCCCTGCATAAGGTGCTTTGTTCTGATAAACAAAGTAAAATGTATCGCCTCACATGAGGTCTATTGAGATAAAATAAACGGTTTTTTAATTGTAGAGCATTTTCTGTGCCAATTAAATAAATAAAAGAATGTAAAAAAAAAAAAACAAACAATAAAAGCACGTTTTTCATAAAAAAAATTTTTTTTTAAATTCCTGTAAAATCCTATTTATTCTTTAGTCACTTGAAAATATGCCCATATGACCTCGTGTCGTGTGTGTCGTTAGCTATTATTATTAATCAACTTATTATCTTAAATTAAAAAAAAGAATTACGTGTCTAAAGCATGCACGACATTTTTGATAAGTGGTCAAAGATATTATGTCGTTTAGCATGTGTTGTCTTTTTTGTGTTAAGCGTATTTTTTTTTTTGTATTTTTTTTATTTGGTTGACACAAGAAATGCTATAGGATAAAAAACCGTTTATTTCATCTCAATATACCTCATATGAGGCGAGATATTTCCCTTTGTTCCGATAGGGTTGACAGCAATAATTGATTTTTTATATAAAATTAAACAATTTAAAAAATTACGTTTTTTTTTGTTAGTAAAATTGCATCTAGTTTCATCCCTATTCATTTGTGCGTCTTATCCAGGGACACTGTATTTAATTTTTAAGGGATGCCAATACGATCCTTTGCCGAAGCTTGTAGATGTACTCGTATGTGGCCGTAACGTGTATGGCGTGTAGAAGTTATTTTATAGAATAAGAACTAAGCATAGAAGGAGCTATAAAATATGATGTCTTATTGGAAGAGACGGTCCTATAAGCTAAAACCAATTAGTATGTTCAATATCATATTCGCAAAACACGATTTTCGCAAAACATCATATTCGCAAAACATGATATTCTCAAAACATCATTATTAGCAAGACAGCTACCGCGGAGCTCCTATTTCTGGGTGGTTTGGCCCTCCTGGCCTGCTGTAAAACTAACATAACCTAAACCTACATACGATTCTATAACCTAATTCCACTATTTGCAAATATCATGTTTTGCGAATATAATGTTTTGCTAATATCATGTTTTGCTAATATGATATTCTGCGAAGTATGGGCTAAAACATCATGATCGTACACTATAACGATCAAGGTGACCAAGGTGTTGAATACACGACTTCACAACACTGGCGTGTACGACTAGTTTTAGCGAGAGCTGGACTCTATACTCTTTACTTTTTAACTTATTGAACATCATATTAAATTTTTTGATATAGGTATTGATAAGACGCTTTCTTTTTAAGGCTCCTTCTATGCCTTTAATTTTTATTGTATGGGTTATGTGCTTATGTGACATGTATAAGTTGCTAAGTGATTTTTTACCTATATGCATTGAAGTTGGTATTACTATTAAATAAAAGGTTTTAAGAGGTTTGAAAGCTTTTATACTTCGTCGCAGGAGGGCTAGCACAAGTGGTTCGTGACTTGTTTGTCGCTCGGATCTTCCTTTCCATCTAGTCTGTAACGATAGAGACACACTGAGCGACAAGCGATAAAATACAACTTGTGCTAAAAATTGCATGAGAGACGACATGATATCGATATTTTATTTTAGTCTGGTTTGCATGAAACTTAATTTTATCCAAATCAGACTTAAATAAAATATTTAACCTAACCTTAGACGAACGGCTAAGATTAGGTTAGGAGCTATTAAATTATTGGTATCATAAATACGTCTTACATTGTGCCTAGATTAACAAGAAAGAGTTTGGATTCAAATTATGGCACTGTTCGAATCGAAATTGGCAGCATGATCCACGTTTACCTAACATATCTGATATTTTTTTGTGGCGGACATTTTAAAATATTCATATTCCACCTGTCACCAATGCAAACTCTTTTTTGCCGAGGTTACTAAGCTTTTTGTGAGGCCCCGCGGTACTGAAGTGCGCCCTGTTGTGATCCTTATTAGTGCTGATAGACGAGCATAGTCGCTAGAATGCTCGAGTAAATGCGCAACTCTATCGGCACCTTAAGATATAAGTAAATTAATATCTGGGGACAATCGCACACTAATTGACCTAGTCCCTAACAGAACTAAGCTCTAGGCTTGTACTATGGATGGGTACTAGACAACGATAAACATACTTATATAGAGAAATTAATTTCCGTGTCAAATACACGCACATTTACACACACAGTCGGAAACATACTCAATCTCATCACACAAATATTTGCCCATACCGGGAATTGAACCTGGGACCGCTAGCTTCGTAAATATGCAGGGTCGCTTCAACTTTCTTTATAGCAGCAAGTGGTAGAAAAATGGTTTGAGAAACTTAAAGCAGAACTTACAAATCAACATTGCAAGTTAAATAAAAGCTTTTAATAAAGGGCAGCATAAAAGCTATACAAACAATACACTCGTAATATAGTTCATTTATTGTGATTTATATAATTTACACACATAAATTAGAAACAAAACCCAACACCACACCCAGCAATAAACTTATTCAAGCTACCTCGTTATTGTGATTCTTAGCACGAGACGAGACTGCTTTAAGAGTATTTGTAGAACAGGCATCATACACGAGACCATCGTGATTTTTTCAAAGCCGTTCATGTGATCAAGCTGAGGGGCGGTACGGCGAGAGTAACCAACAGGCGACCTCAGCAACACACCTTCAACACGAGCCGAGCCGCTGGCGCGCGGCCTACGTGCACTCAGTTTGGCCGCGGCGAACAATTTGGTTAACGTTTTCGCACACTATTTTAAACGCACGCATAATATTTTAAAACAATTCTTATATCGCTGAATATATTGTGAGGAATGTTATTGCTATTGTTTACGTTGTCAGTTTTGACATTAGTCATTTTGGTCCTGATTTTTTAAACCTATATAAAGTATTCTAGCAAAAAGAGGTAGTTTGAAAGATCATTTTGAATTTTTGTCACCTTAGATACAGCTGAATTTTTGTCCTTTTAAATCGTTTTGGTCGACTATGCAGTTACATCTTCTTGATTTTTTATCCAAGCAAATAATTTAAACGTGGTGTTACGTGTCATTTTTCTGACGGTTTCACGTATTAGTCTTTTTTGGGAATCCATTGCAACACATTTTTTTGGGCTCGCTGTCCGGTTAGATCTATCTGATGGTGACTGTACTTACAATCGACTTCAAATATATAAATAAATAAATATCATGAAATAAGGTAAAATAAATAAACGTATCTTACGATATCGATTGTTATATACCACAACACCCCGTCAAATTGACGTGGTCGCGTAGGTATTATGCGGCGATACGTGCCTACGACCTACGCTCAGGTAAGCCTCGAGTAAGCCAAGGTCGAGATGCTCAGCAACGTTATTCTAACGCGCTCACGATGCGTTCCTCGAAATAAAACTTCTGTAGGTATCAACAAAATTACGATTACGACCTTCATAATAATGAAGCAGTAAAAATATCAAATGGTTTTCCGCGCTAATTTTAGACAATAAAACATCTTAAAACTTCGTATGACATTGACCTCTTCCACATTGTCGTCCTTTATTGGACCTTGCTTACATTAAAGACGTTTTATCACCTAAATCTTTGTTCTCCCTGTACTTAAATATATCTTGAGAATCTAACTTAAGACAGTATAAATAGAAAAGTAGTTCGTCCCCGGGCTCAGGACTTTTTGTCAAGTGTCGTGTAGTTTAAAGTCAGTGGCTGGTTTTCGTTGCGTGTGCGTCGCTAGCACCGCCCAACAGCCGTACGGACGCGTTACGCACACATGCAAGCTGCGCGATGTTTTTGTTTGAAGATGAACTACTTTGCCATACTTATACTTTGCCGCGAGCCACCAGAAGCGAATTTAATAGGACGGGCCGAGCCGGTTTAGTCAGGGCTGCGCCGTCACCGTGTTTGGTTGCGTGCATATCATGTCCTAGTTCCACCTTCCTACACATATATTTAATTCAGATATTTATAACTTGAAGCATAAGTGACTATAGGCATAGGGTAGTTTCGCGTATATTACTAGGCAGGAAGTTAGTTGGCCATATAATCTTTATGCATGTCATTGATGATCCGAATCGTCGAAAGGAATAAAAATAATTTGTCAAATTATTAAAAAAAAGAAAAAATGCCAGAATATTATTACAGCATTTAAACGTATGGAACATAATTAACATCAGATTGAATAATCTATTCGAAAGCTTATTATGTTGCAGTATAAGTAGAAAAGTAGTGTGTTAATTTAGTCATGCATACATGTGAGCAAGCAAACAAGAAAAAAAAAGGACAAGTCGAAGGCGGGAACCTTCTAACTACTTCTACTTTACTCGCAGCACGTACGATCGAGGCACGCACACATGCAAGCCACGCTTAATACGAATCTGTTCGAAGACGAACTACTGTTTATATTGTGCTTAAGATCACTTGAGTTTATTATTTTACTCGTCAAGATATTATCTATCTCCGCGAGATACTTCATTACTAGTCATTACCAATGATTATTTTCACACTTGACTTTGACTTACAATAAGATTTAAAAACTTATAATTGTTGTTCAAGAGACTACACACATCAAAATGTCTTAGAATCAATATCCCTACATTATTTGGACTGCAATTTATTGTAACGCAGTAGGTACATTTTGATTCTTAGATAGTTTTGATGTGTGTAAAAACCTACAAACTTAATGCTCTTTGACATATTGCTCATCAAGAGATGTTTGACCCAAAATACCCGAACCAAAAGAACAAAAACCGAGTTAAGGAACGGTACAGTCGCACATAAAATCGGACACGGGTACTCGATCTGCAACGTTGCAACAAAGATGGCGGCCGTCCGTGAACCTGAGCTAAATATACGCGCGCGTCATCCGGTGCGCAGCGGTGAGTAGCGGCCACAGACTGGACGGAAAAATCTAGCTATTATTATTGTCTTCGTTTAGTGGTTTTTAGGGGCCCTGCTACTAAGCCTCCGCTGTTCATCTGTCTGTCCGTCAGTGGGCTGAGTATCGCATGAAACATGATATATAATGTTGTATTTTTTATAGAGTGTATTTATATTGCCGCTATAACAACAAATATTTAAAACTAGCGGCCCGCCAGCGGCTTCGCCCCGCTGCAAATTTCTGACTTTCCCGGTGGATTTTTCAATTATTCTTGCACCTTTTAAACCTTTCCTGGACAATGACAAACATTTTAAAACCAAAATCAGCCAAATCGGCCCAGCCGTTCTCGAGTTTTAGCGAGACAAACGAACAGCAATTGATTTTTATATATATCGATAGATAGATTAATTAATAAGCATAATTACAAGAATTGTATGGATGCGCGAGCTCAACTAGCTTTTGGTCGATTTTTGGTCTTGTATTTAATGTTTATTTAAGGCAAGGAGATCGCAAACAAGCACACAGGCCAAGATGCGTACGCTAACTAGCGATTCGATTCGTTGTTTTTAAACCAATCGCGTCACTGGTAGATCACGTGATACAAAAAGTCACGATTGGTTGTACGCTTCTTGGCTAGGGCCTCTGGGCTGAGATTCTAGTAAAAACCATATTGCCTTTGACGTGTTATGGTATTGTTTCTACCTCGGCCACCATTACTGTCAACTAAATAATAACTATCAAAACGTTGACCATAGACAATACGAAAACCCGTCAAAGGCAATAAGATTTTATCGTAAAGAATCTAGGCCCTAATCATAAGTCAGATCTATGACCATGTACATTTGCAAAACTACAATCACAAGACTCCCTCAATCTCGATTAAACAGCTAAATGTTTTTGATTGTTTAACACAAGGGTAATTCATACATTAAAAATGGGTAGGTACGTATCATAATATATAAAGTTCAAAATACATAATGGGTCATAATACATAATGGTTTTATTACTGAAACCATTAACTTTTCAGAATTGTTATAAAACAAACCTAACCTAACCTAATGGGTTCTATGTAATGGCCTTTTAAAAAATCCTGAAAATTATACGGTTTCAGAAATAAAACCATTATATATAATGACCATGATGTATTATGAGCCATTAGGTATTTTGAACTTTATATATACGATACCATTAAACATAGGATATTTGGGAACACGACGTTCGTAATCCTACTAATATACTTGTTTATTATTCAATCACACCTGGCTGAATGGATTTTGATGAAATTTGGCACAGGGATGGGTTATAGTCACGAATAGCGCATACGTACGGTTCCTCTGGGATGACCAAAATTACGAATCCTATGCGGACGAAATCGCTGGCTGAAGCTAATATATCGCACCTTCGGTAAAACAAGGGCACAATGTTCAATGTGACTACAGGGGAAATTGTGCCCTTGTCCGGTCGAACAAAGGCACAATGTACAATGTTACTAAAGGGGAAATTGTGCCCTTGTCCGGTCGAACAAAGGCACAATGTATAATGTTACTAAAGGGGAAATTGTGCCCTTGTCCGGTCGAACAAAGGCACAATGTACAATGTTACTAAAGGGGAAATTGTGCCCTTGTCCGGTCGAACAAAGGCACAATGTACAATGATACTAAAGGGGAAATTGTGCCTTTTCCTACCGAAGGTGCGATATATTAATAAGTATAGTTTCTTCGTTTCTTCCATCTTAACGGTTCATCGTGTCAAACGATCAATATAAAGCTTCCCAATAAGCAGACAGGCTGCATATACAGCTCAAATAGGCTGTAAAATTGCTGTACAGCTGATAATATGCAGCCTGTCTGCTGCTTGGGTTATTACACAGATTGATAAAAGCTCGGAGATGGACATAGGGTACCTTTTATCCCAAAAAACCAAGCACTCCCCAAGGAAAAAGCAATAAACAACACCGACGGAGTTCTTCTGCCCTCATAAGCCAAGATCTCAAGGTATCAGGTATTCCCGTTAGTGATTAGATTGTGCTTGCTACAGGAGTTTTGTCTGAGGAACCGTCATTTAGATAAATATGTAAATGACTTTTTTGCATTCACTGAGTACCCAGACGGGTTTTCTTTTGTTTTTATACAGGGAGATCACAAATCAGACGCTAATACTTTAGTGGCAATTTAGTTACGTCTCAACAGTAACAGTGACACAGTGTGATGGATTCTTTACTTTACTAATAGTTTGTGCCGTGGAGACATTTGCTGTGAGACTGGGGTCTACACAGCGCTGTTTTTCAGCCCTCTCAATGTGTGAAAACTTGCATTACATCACGATATTATAATTAAGAAAACAATAAATATTACAAAACAGGGGTAATGGGGTAAAAATATTTATGAAAGGTATATATATATCTTAAGAGAATCTTAAAAAAAACTGGTGGGTACATATCGTTTATCAATTAAGCAGGTAATTTCAGGCATTCCGGAAACCGCATTTTATTTTGAATTTAATGTTTAATTGGATTTCTGGGGTACATAAAAAAGGAGGGGGTTAAGAAAAAAACAGAAGAGTTTGTTCCTCAACCATCACTTAGCTGCTTTTCGAGTAGTGGTCTCTGAATTTTAAGTTTGAAGGTTGGCAGCGACGTTTTAGTGCGTAGTGGGGGCGGGAGATCGTTGCATATTTTTATTCCAGTTTTATTACTAGGCCAAATAAATTTGACAAATAAGTACCGGGGTCTTCTCGATTGAACTGTTGTATACACTTGCATTGTCAGATGCACTGGAATTTGCTAAAGCAAAAAAGCTCTCATACAACCTTCCCTTCACTTTTTTTTAAATTATAATATTACAACAGATTTGTGGCTGTTTTTTTGTATGTATGAGTAAAAGTGTAGTAACTCAGGTTAGAAAATAGAAGAACATGTAATATATAATTGTATTCATTTTAAGTAGTTTATAAGCCGTTATAATTATTGTTCATTGTTAGTTCGAATCAACCTTTATTCATATTAATAATGAAAGGTTAAATTATACAATCGGAATAGTTAAATAGTTATGTAGGTAATTACAGGTAAGTATTACTTCCACCACTCTGGTTAATTCACTAGTTCTTTTTCACGTTTTATAATAATATTCAATCCAATTTACACTGCCTCATTAAATCGTAATATTTACAATACACACAGTCGCACTACCATATCTATGAATCCACGATGTTTTTAAACACCCTGCATATAGATTCGTCGGCACACGCGTCATTTAATAACCAAAAAACATCCTCAATTTTTTTCCATGTAAAAAGGTGGCCAAAGTCTATTCTTTGTCTTTTTTGCTACACTAGAAATTTATTCCAACATAATTATTATGCGTACACCAATCAAATAGGTAAGCTTAAAAACTTAGCACGGAACTTGCCCGCCATTTTGTCTGCATTTAATTTGGTCGTTCCCCACAAGTATTTTTTTTGTCGGCTTCAGAAGGTCGAGAAGTCACGTCACTTATTCCATACTCGTACCATGAGTGTGGAAGCAACAAATTTCTTCATGACCTAAGTAAAAATGTACGTACTAAAATAAACACGGTCTAAGGTTAAAGTAAACTTCCCGGTTATTAATTTATCCAATAAGTTGATAAGTAGTACATACACATACTTACATAACATCACGCGTTTGTTCCCAGAGTGGGGTAGACAAAGCAACATAAATACCAACAACTGAAACGACTAATATATTATTCTGTAACCATATTTTGCACAACAGGATAAGATGTTTACCCGTGTATTATTATATTACTAACAGGTTGCATGCCCATCGCCTAACAGCCTACAAGCCCTTATTCCCTTAGTCGCTCTGACGAGATCCACAGATAAACAGTTGCTTAAATAAATCATATATCAGGAGGGAATGCTTCCCCAAAAGCAATTGTATTGTTCAACAGGTCACCGAAGACAATTACCTACTCCCTCGAGGAAATTATCACGCAAAATGAAATCCTAAAGCTACCAGTGGATCGGTTAAAGTTTTCCGCAATTACCTTACCATAGTCATTTCACTATTGAACTCACTAGAGTGCTCGTGTATTTTTTTCATTAGCATTTAAAGGCTAATTTGCAGCTGTGGTTGCACAAATTATCATTTTTAGCACGTGAGTGGCTAAATATGAAAGAATTAAGAAAGAAAATAGTTTATTATTATAGTTATCGCGAGCATCTACATTATATGCGTCGCTAACTCATTCGTGTTAATTGTAATGGTAGTTCGGGTCTTCTATATAAATGAACTTTATTTCTATGAACTCTTATATTTTTTGCAGTCTGAGTAAAGGTAATTTAACTTTTTTTGGTTCATGTTTACAATTTGTATAATTCCACGATGTCGAACGATGTACCGAATGTTCAATCTAGACAGTTAAAAACTCAGCTATAATTAACTTGATTAACTGTATAATTTAATAATTGACGACCAAAAATAATCATCGTATTCCGGAGATCTTGCATAATAGCTATAGGTTTTTAGGGTTCCGTAGTGAAACTAGGAACCCTTATAGTTTCGCCACGTCCGTCCGTCCGTTCGTCCGCAGTCTAGCTCAGAGACTCTTAGTACTAGAAAGCTGTAATTTAGCATGAATATACATAATTATTAATCACCCCAACAAAGTAGTAAAATAAAATCTTGAAAAAAAAATATGTAAAGACTTTTTTGTTTCACAAATAAGCCATTGTTGTTTCTAATTATATATGGGTAAGGTTAGTGGCGCGAGTCTGCAAAACACATTTACAACTAGTTATGACGTTATTTCTTGATATTTGAATATGTTTTAGGTCCTCTTAACAGTTACATTTACCTGTTTGCAGAAGCGTTCGTTAGGGTTAATGTCCCATTATAGGATCTTTTGTCTAATTTGCCGTGGGACAAAGTGCATAACTGACATAAAATTTGAAATGACATACCTAATTTGTCATTCATTAATAACAAACAAATAACTAAGTTATCAGTAGGTACCTATTCTTTACGTATCAGGGCCTCTATTCAACTGCGTTATAACGATATCGTATTTGACGTGTTTCCGTATTGTCAACGTTTTGATAACTCTTATGACATTTACAATAATGGCGACTGTGACATAAACGATTCTTAAACGAGTCAAACACGATATCGTTTTAACGCACCTGAATATAGGCCCTGTACATTCTAAGATAAACTTGTTTAACACGTAAGTGGCTCTACATGTCAGAAACAATTTTAAGTTCTTCTCTGCACTACTACATCTCTAGCTTTTCTTACGACAATTATTTTTCAGCTACTAAGTAATGATATCGATGAATAAATCGAACCGTTTGTAGGATTTGTCGTTCAAAGTGAAGTTCATAAATAAATGTATTATGTATATGTGACAACATAATTGTTATTTCTTACGATCACAGGTAAAGGATGGCAAGCTGAGTAAGGAGCTGATATCAAAACAAATCGACATCCTCTACCCTCAGGATCTGAAGGCCTTAGTGAAGAAGTCGGTCGAGAAATGTATGGACATTCGTGAGTACACATTATAAAAAAAAAACTCGAGTTTTATCTTATGTACCAATTTGATTTAATTATTTCTATGCATAGGGAGAGGTAATGGAATATATTAAGTTTTTAAAAACTTATTTCATACATTTTGGCTTTTTATCTAAATGCTTATTCGTATAGCTTTAATATTTCAAGTTCGAGCGTTGAAGTGGTTTACGTTCTAATGTGGCACTAGGCTCCCGGTCAAAAAAAGGCCGATCTAAGCAAAAAACAGTATTACTCTTATATTGCCTTTATCAATAACAATAACTCGTCGTAAGTTTCATGTTTATTTTCTCATTTCTCTAAGCCATATGATTCAGTTTAATCAATTTCATAGCGACGAGTATAGTCGACTAGAAAGAGAGTTATCCGCTTTTCTTATTGCATTGTAATAAGGTACAAATTCATTTCTTTTTAGTCAACTACAGCATACATTAGCAAAAATACCCTTTTTGTTTCAGAGGATAATTACGCAGACGAATGCGAGCGCGTGTTCTACGCCACTAAATGTTTGTACGAAGACGACCCACCGAACTTCATCTTCCCGTAAATATTACACTAACCGTTGATAAGCTAAATTAAAGTATCTGTGTGTTAACTTACTTTAGTAAAGGAGACGTGAAATATTAGAGTTATAAGTAATTATTCAATAAATAACTCTTAACTTTAGGATACTAATTAATTATTAAGTTTAAAATAACCTGTCCTTAACATTATGTGTGAATATATAATAAATAATATAGGTGCATATTGAATTTTTAATGAATTACCCTACCTAATTAAATTGAATGACGTTAGCCTGTTTGATAGAAGTCTACCTACGAAGCGGTTCGGTTTTCGGTATGGGCAAATTCAAGCGATGAGCCACAAAAGTCTTAAATGTTTTGTATTTCTCTAAATAGTACCTTTGCGACAAAACTGGGACAGCTTTTTTGCCGCAACTTGAAGATATAGGACAGTTTTGTCGCAAAGGTGCGAAATATTTATTTTATAGCCGTAGTACCTATTGAGAAGTCCAAAGCTTAGTCTAGTCTAGAGGTAATTTTTTGTGAGTTTGTCCTTTGATATTTCCTAGTTTAAATACAAATTCCGTAAAATGTATCGCTTGAAAATAAATATTGTTTTATGCTCTACTGTGCATCTAGGTATATAACCTAATGGATCTCTAGTGAAGAAATAAAGTGTTGACAAAGGAAGTGGCAATTTTGTCAACAACCAGCCATTATTTTAAGTATGTAAATATATAGTTACTTTATAATTTGCGACACCATAGCGTATACTTAGTCATTAATACGCCTTTATAAAACACCTCGCCGTAAACTGAAGATGTTTGTATCTGGACGCTGGGACACACATTCCTAAGCTAGCCTCCGTATAGATATGAGGGAAAATTTTAAGGCTGGAAAAATGATTCCCGGACAAGTATTATTTTTAATTTTTGCTACTTTATTTGTGTTGGATGCCGAAGCAGTAAGTAAATTAAGTTACGTAAAACATTTTATTAATTTAAAGTTACTTTGTGTGTTGGCCAAATGTGTGGTATTTGGGTTCTATCTACGTTGGATTTTATGAAAGTTAACGACTGCTAAAACCGGAGATTCATAATTCCGAATGCAAGGTTTTGTAAGAAGACTTCTTTTTATAGCTGAAAAATCAAACCTATCCAAATCTACGTTTAGCAATTTAATAGTATTATGTTTAAGTAATCTCAAATAGCTCCATAACATTCGGAAAAATTAAAATTCCTGCAAATGCATATTCGATAAAAATCTAAACTCTAATGTGTTTACAGGAATTGCGTTACTCCGATACATGTTTATGATTCCAGCAATCGATAACTTTTACGAAATGCCACTTGGATATGTAGGCGGGTATTTCTTCCAGCGTTTCAACCGCTTTGACTTCGGTGTCGCATTTTTAACCATTTCCCTGTACGAGTAGGATAACCATTTTCGGTTATTTTGAAGAATGCCTGGACTCCTAGAAAATAACCGAAAATGGTTATCCTACTCGTACAGGGAAATGGTTAAAAATGCGACACCGAAGTCAAAGCGGTTGAAACGCTGGAAGAAATACCCAGGCACTTGTTATTAAATTCAATTATACAGTATTTTTGCAGATGACTAGGCAACAATTAAAAAACTCTGGAAAACTTCTAAAGAAAACGTGTATGCCGAAGAATGACGTCACGGAGGGTAAAATATGAAATGTTTTCAATAAACAAGTAAAAATGAAGCTGTTCCAAAGTTGAGTTCATAAACTGTCAATATTTTTACAGATCAAGTGGGTAATATAGAGCAGGGACACTTTCTGGAAGAAAAGAACGTTATGTGCTATGTAGCTTGCATATATTCAACAGGAGGAGTGGTAAGTACACGCAGAATCTAAATAAGTATAGATACTAGGTAACCAGAGCAAAAGTATATATGTAAACTCTTTATAGCAATACATTTGATTTCTTCAATTTAAGACGAATTAAGCAAGAACTAACGAAGCTACCTAGTCGTGCTAATTATCCTTTTAAATTTGTTGTATGTGACTACTCTCATTTAAGGCGAGACGGGTAGGGCAATCGTCTTTGCATACTAATTTTGGGCACGTTTTTATTTTTTTGTAGTGGATCAAAATCGATATTACGTTCACGGATACAATTAAAGTCTCTTTAATTAGTGCGTCTTCCTGATGTATTTATTTTAATATATTAATTTATTTTATTTTTAAGAAAAATACCATTAAATTAGGTTGACGCACTAATTTAAAGATATCAGCGATAATGATTGTTTTTGTAATGGTATCATTACAAAAAACCGGCACGGTGATATTTTTTATGAATTTTTAAGTTTGAGTTTGGGGACATGTAACTTAAGCGAAGATATTGCTTATATTGTAATTTCGCGCAACAAGTGACTTTTGCGCGATACCTCCTTAAAGAAATAAATCGATTAACCTATCATCTCGGATACTGGAATCAGTAAAAAATATGTTGACCGACTCAATAGACTCTGTGCCCGATATTATCACACACGTCTTTTAGAGTGAAACCGTGACGAATAACGTACAAATGACCACTTAAGTTACTAATGTTCTCTTAATGTTGGTATGAACGAATTTATGTAATCGTTTAGGGAAGGTAGGCTTATTCCCACATTGGTCGAAGTGATATTGATGGATCAGTAGGATCGGATAGTACCAAAAAACGTTTCACAAACTGATTCATTTCACAAACATATCGGCATTTGGCAACCTGCATTTTTTTCAGAATCTTTAAATATTTCAAGATTTTTATAAAATTAACCTAACCTATTGGGTTCTACACGATGGTCCTGCAATAAAATCTGCAATGTTTACAGTTTCGGAAAAAAATGTGGTTTGTCTAATTATGGGTAAAGACCAAATAGTTCAGCGTAGTTAACCATACAAACAACAAAAGTTAAAAAAGTTCCGTTGTAACACGAAAATTATCCCTACAAATGTATGGCTAATTTTCGTGACACAACGGAAAAGTTTTTTTTATGGAATACATGATCCTATTTCTTTAATCCATGAACTGCTCTACCTACTTAATTTAGTGGTTACCACTTAAATAAATAGCAAGCCCGGCGTTTAAAGTTCAGTTTCTGAACTTTTATACCTAATATTGAATTCATTTTTAGTTAAAAAACAATAAAATAGCGCCCGAGGCGATGGTGAAGCAAGTAGACATGATGTTTCCGGCGGAAATGAAGGAGCCCGTAAAGGCGGCCGTAGAGAAATGCAAGGGAGCCGAAAAAGGTAAGTCGCAGAAATCTTTTCGACTCGGCTCAAAACTTAACCGCTGGCAACTGTATTCCAATTTGTTTAGTCCTTATTGCTTGTATGTTGTAATCATATTGCTTTAAGTGAATAATAACAACTATAACGTCAACAATATTATGATCATAATAAACAAGCAAGGTGGCCTAAACAAGTGGAGTAGAGAGTAAGGAAAGAGCACATCTTGCATTTTCTCGCTTGTCGCTCAATGGGACGATTTTTGAGAATCGAATACTCAAACGAATATTTTTTATTCACTTTTCAATCTAGGGTAGAAAGTGGTGATCCAAATTTGATCCTCCGTCCGGTATTAATGATAACTGCCATATATCAGTAGAGTTGGGAACGAGCAGAGAATCGCCGTATATCAGAAAATATAATATACTTTAAAATAATCGCTATTAAATAAAGTAAACGCAGTAATAATGTGCTATTCCTTTCTTGCAACATCTTTGGATGCCATCCATATACGTTCATGATTATTGTTTTGCTCGCAAGCGTCAGGAAATCGCGGCAGTAATAATGTCCGACGTCGCGCAGCGCCCGCCTTTTTTGTGTAAGTTTACTGTTTAGTGCTCATTGGAGTCAGAGACGTGATCAGATAGGTGGATTTCCACGCGTCCTCGATTTAAACATACTAGTAAGAGCCTTATAATACAAACAATGAACTAAAGTAGAGTGGGTTTACATTCATCTGGCATAACTTTTTTTGACATAATCATCATTTGGCATACAGTTTTTTTTCTGAAACTAAAACAAACCTAACCTAACCTAATGGGTTCTATGCAATGATATTTTAAATAATCCTGAAAAGAATACGGTTTCAGAAAAAAAGGTTGTATGCCAAATTATAATTATGCCAATGAAGATTATGCCAAAAAAAGTTATGCCAGATGAAGGGAACCCGTGATCAGACATGTGGATTTCGACGCGTACTCGATTTAAAACATACTCGTAAGAGTCGTATTAAGTATACAAACAATGTACTGACGTTGAGTGAGATGTCCATCTCAAAACACGTCACAATTAACGTTCAATCATAAAAACTGTCATTTCTAGGATCCTAGCGAAGATGCAAATGCTACTAACGTTTTTCTTTTCTATTACTCAATATGGGATGACATTCTCGTACGTTACGCTAAGCCACGAGGTCAACTGTCATCCCATACATTTAGAGCAATAGAAAAGAAAACCTTTAGGTGCGTTTGAATCTTGGCTAGGACCATCTTGAGACCGGTGAGACACCTAATAAAGATTAGTTAAATCCAAATACAGTCGTATATTATTTGAGAAAAGTCGCGTAAGTTCAGCTCTTTTTTAATTTCTGGCTCGTAGCTTTCCGTAGGTACACAATATAATACGCTATCATATGTTTATTTTCACAGAGTATCTCTCTTTTATGATTTTAATGTTAAGCAACTACTTACGTAAGGCTTTTATAGTGCTTTTAATCCATAAAAGCCCCGCTTTATATGACGTTTCTAGTGACCGTATAATAAAGGAGTAGGTGTCTTCGATAAAAAATATACATGATGATAAAAAACTAATGACACATGGAGGGCCCCATGAAACAATTCCCGTATCAGCATATTTTTTTTTAAATCCATTAATGCAGTACTTACATAACATAAATAACATCACGCTTTCATTCCCAGAGTGAGGTAGTAAGTCTTTTTTGTGTACAAATGCTATTTCTCATTTAAAGGTTGCCCTCCATCTAGCGTTCGTTTTACTTGTAGTATTGTAGCTAAACATTTCATCTTGTAAAAAACTTGTGTTTCAGGCAAGAAGTACAAGGATAACTGTGAGATCAGCTATTACTTCGCCAAATGTCTTTACGACGTCGACCCAGCTAACTTTGTGTTTCCTTGATGTACTGCGTTAATTAATAAAATGTAGAAGAAGCGTTGATGATTTCTTTTTAAATCTATCAGATAACCTGCCTAAGTGGGGTAAAACTTAGTTTAAATTTTAACGGAACAGTTAATAACTAGTGACTATTAAATTTCAATATCCACGAACATTCTTCAAGGATTGCTAGAGTGCCTACGTTCAGATGGCTTAGAAATAGGCGCTTTTTCGTTTACCTATACTATAATATTTTTAAATAGGGGCGATTCTCTCAACACAGCGCTGCGTCGCGTGGGTTTTATCTGGCAAGTTTAAGAAGTCCCTTCGTCGGAGCGTACAAGACTCATTTTAGCGTGTGCCTTCTCAATTAGGCAGCTTTATACGACACTGAACTAGACTCACCTGCCTGCTGCCTAATTGAGAAGGCACGCGCTAAAATGTGTTTTGTCCGCTCCGACGGGACTTCTTAAACTTGCCAGATAAAACTTCACCTTTAAGATCGATGCAGCGCTGTGTTGAGAGAATCACTCTCCTGAGGACATTTAACTATTGGAGTTTGTTTTATAGATACGACTAAATGGTACAAGGTACTACAGTTTGTACGCATACAATTAAATAACAAGACACGTAGTGGGAATCTGAAGATCCTTTGTTGGGGTTAACTTGGTGAGCACAGCATTGAATGCAGAATGCAGGTATTGTCACCAGTACACCCGCTGACATAAAAGTGGTGAGAGTTCAAAAAAAAACAAAATTTCATTCATTTATTAAAATTTACATAAACATTATAATTAAAATTTACAATAATAGAAATTGGTAAGTAATGAAAAAGGCGTGAGGCGTGAGCACAGCTGGGCTGGATTTAAGCTCAGCTGAGGGCTGCCATGGAGAGGTTACAATTAATAAAATTTTACATCCAAAATCTTAGGCAATTAAAATAACGTGAACATTAAGTATTATATTAGATTATAATAGGGTTAGGAACCCTTTGGGGATCCGCTTGTATAAGTAGAGATGAAGCTGTACTGCCTTCTTTCACTGAATAAGAGTGACAAGGATAGATTCGTACAGGGTGTTTATGAAGTTTTTATCGCAACAAGACTCCACTTATCTTCGTTGCGGAACAATAGCCGCTGGGTGAAGTGCAGACTACGGTTCTAAGAACAATTGTCCTTCTGCCCGTCGCGAAAACACCGGTTCACCTCGTGATTAAGCCATTATAATTTAATTATGCACTCACCAACGAAGAACTGAATCGTTTCAAACACAGATGACTGTATGAACACAGACGGTTCCTTCTAATTGCATATTAGTTTAAATAATAGGTGCAATTAATACTTCGTTTGGAGGCTGGCTTCAGTAAATACACTACACACATATATTTCTGGTTTTACGTCGTCACTGTGGGTGGACTTCCTTTAAATGGTTTACAGAACCATGGATCAGTTTGTTACACAAATGCTTCAGAGCTGATTGGACATGGGTGGGAAGGATTGGATTTTTTTAATGGTGGTCGTGGTTATAGTCCATGGGATAGATGCTGTAAGTATCTTTGTAATAATCTATATTCTACCAGTGCTTTATTTAGCAGTATACTTTCAAAACGATGTAGAATTAAATAAATCTTAGTAAAATCTTGGTAGTAAAAATAGTTATACTGAGCAGGAAACCCTGAAAACAAGACACATTCATTTATTACCGATAATGTAAAAAATATTATTCCACCAGTTTTTATATCATTAGGTACAGTCAACCAATTGGATTCCTATGGACCAAGTCAAACTGACGTTGTCAACCAAATCGTAAGAGACTTCGTTTAATTTGGTTTACAACGTCACGTTCGCATAGTTCAAGAAGGAATCAAATTGGTTGACTGTACATATAAATAATATGCAAATAATATACATGATAAATACCGAAATCCAAATGTAAAATACACTTAATTACAGTTAACAAAAGAGCAATTGAAAAAGTCGTCACAGGTGTTCAAAAAGAAATGCATGGCGAAAATTGACGTCACTGAAGGTATTTACATTTCTTAAATAAATTAGATGTAAATTCAGGTGTAACTCATTCCCCAAGGACAAAGCAAAGGTATTACTTAACCTTTGCTTTGTTTTTAGTTTTAAGGGCATTTCTTACATTATGTTCCAACTTTTACCCCCCTTCTTTCCCTTATTACCTTTTCGCAGAACGCCAATGTTCCATACGTCGCAGAATATCATATTCATATTAGCAAACATGATATTCGTAAAACATGATATTAGTAAAACATGATATTAGTAAAACATGATATTCACAAAACACGATATTCGAAAAACATCATATTTGCAAAACATGATATTAGCATATTAGGTTAGGTTTAAGTTATGTTATTTTACAGCAGGCCCGGAGGGCCAAACCATCCCGAAATAGGAGCTCCGCGGGAGCGGAGCTATGTCGACACTGTCTAATTGATGTCTTGTTAATAATGATAATAATGATGTTTTGAGAATATCATGTTTTGCGAATATGATGTTTACAAATATGATATTAACATACTAATCGCTATTTGTCCCACTATACATTAGTTTTGATTAATAATGTTCGTGATGGTGAAACCCTTCTGATTCTTATGAATTATATTATTTATGATACATTACAAAAATATATTTTTTATACAGATATGGTCGGAAACATAGACAAAGGAACATTTATAGAAGACAAAAATGTAATGTGTTACATCGCGTGCATATACCAGATGGCTCAAATAGTAAGTACTGAAGTTTCCAACGATATGTAGAAGTATATTATCACTTGAATATAACCATACTAATGCAAAAACATCAATCAGCTCATGAGCTAGATGGAATTTACTTAAAAAAAAATGGTTTATTGCCAAACACAACAAAAATAAATAATAGTAGAAGTCTATTAATAAAAAGGAGAAAAACATAGATCTCAAGCATATGCTACAGCACGGAAGCCCAGAAATTTGAAGTTTAATAGATCGGCTCCGCGCTGGAGTGGTCGGTTAATCCGTTAATCGTTAATTATGGAAGTTAACATTTCAAGTAACGGATTAATTTTTAAGCTAACTTGAAAAACGTTAAAGGACTCGTTTACTTCCGTTAAATTTCTGTAATTTCGTTAATCGTTAATCCAGTTCCTACTTTTTACTAAAACTATAACGCACACACCGCGCCACGCCTTGAATTCACGTTCATCCTCTCTTTAAAAAATGATTTATTGTCAAGAATAACAACAAGAAATAATAGTAGAAATCCATTAATAAAAAGGAGAAAACCATAGATCTCAGCAAATGCTGGAGCTCGGGAGCCCAGCGCGTTGCTGGTTGAATAGATCGGCTCCTGGCTGGAGCGGTCACTCCTCATGCCAATGACATGCAAGAAAAAAAACCGCCCAATTGCGAGTCGGCCCCACGCATGAAGGATACCGTATCTGTACACATTAGACACTATTAGGGGAGCCCCTTAAATATTTATTTACTTTTAATTTTATTATGTATTTAGTTTTAAGGCGAATATACAACCTAATATTGTGTGAATATTTCAAGCGTCTACCTGTTACCGTTATTAATATCGTGAAAAACCGGAAAATAAATCCCTTTGTTGTATGGGAGCCCCACTTAAATATTTAATTTATTCTGTTTTTAGTATGTGTTGTTATTGCGGCAACGGAAATACGTAATCTGTCAAAATTTCAACTGTCTAGCTATCACAGTTCATGAGATACAGCCTGGTGACAGACAAACAGACGGACAGTGAAGTCTTACATACATACATACCTACATAATGTCACGCATCATTCCTAGAGTGGGGGTAGGCAGAACTACAGAATACCAACAACTCTAAATAAACTTGTTGATAATTCTGTAACTACATATTGCAGACTAAGATATTTACCAGTTTATTAGTGACAGGTTGCATGAAAGCCCATCGCCTAACAATACTACTAGCCTTTATTCCCTTAGTCGCCTCTTACGACATCCACAGAAAGACATGGAGTGGCACTATTCTACCCGGCAACCACAACCGCAATGATTATCTTGTCCGAAGCGCTAGTAGATTCACTGCATATTACCGACGTGTAAAAGAGCCCAAGAGACCAACTTACTGAACAAATATTTTGAATTTTGTCAGAGGTCGTAAGTGTGAGCGGTGTAGGAACATATTATTATATGTATACTTACTACCGTAATAACAAAGAAGGCGGCTAACTGCAACGTAGTAGTCGCAACATTGTATACTCTATTGATAACCACATTAAATTTACAATGTTTTTACTATTAGCGTAGCTGGGCATTAACTCGTTAATCCGTTAATCAGTAAATAAACGAACTTAACTTTTAAAACTTAACTTTAAACAGTTAACTTTAAAAAACGTTAACGGACTCGTGTACTTCCGTTAAATTTGCCTAAATCAATTGTTAATCCAGTAACTCCTATTTACTAAAAATATAACGCACGCACTGCGCCGCGCCGCGAAATCACGTTCAACCTCGCTTTCAGATGAGAACTTCAACATATTAATGTACATGACGGGGAATAACCACGTTATGCCAGATAATTAAATTACACACTCCAATTATACACGTAATTTTTAGGGTTCCGGAGCCGAATGGCAAAAACGGAACCCTTATAATTTCGTCATGTCCGTCTGTCCGTCTGTATGTCACAGCCATTTTACTCAGAGCCTATTGGTACTATATAAATGAAATTTTAAAATTATATAAAAGAGGTTTTTAAGTGACTTTTTTACGTAAGTGAACAGTTGGCGAGATATACGCTTCTAAAGTCGTAAAAATTCTGTCCGGATGGGTAGCTTTTCAACTGTTAAATAGAACATTCTAATAAAAAATACAGTAGAAATACTTCCAACCAAAATTGCTTTGAACACAATACGCTGTGTAGTTTTTGAGATGTTAATAAAAAAAAAAAGAATTTCAACCATGAACGTTCATCCCAGCTACGGAACCCTTCACTGTGCGTGGTCCGACATGCACTTGGCCGGTTTTTTTTCCTAACCTCAGGATCACTAACGCAACGATTTTTTTTTATCACGGATTAACGATTAAAGTTAATTTGCGTAAAATCTTCCGAAACGTAACGTTTAATGAAGTAAACTTTTTTAGTAACGGATTAGCGATTAACGAACTTAACTATTTGATTAACGGGGCCTAGCTATGTGTATACTTACTACCGTAATAACAAAGAAGGCGGCTAACTGCAACGTTTGGCATTAAGTTCGCCTTTTGTATATTAAGGGCCTGTTTCACAATCGACAAGTAAATTTATCTGTCACATAAAGATGTCTCTCTCCTTGTCTATTTTCAAGTGTCAGAAAGAGAAAGGGCTAAGTTTATCTGTCAAATAAGCTTTACTTGTCGATTGTGAAACAGGCGGTAAGTGTATTATTTTGGGCAATAAAGATTTAATAAATAAACGTAGTACCTAGTCGCAATATTAGTATGCAGTTAGCCGTCTTCTTTATTATCACGGCAGCTTAGTCGTGTTTGTACAGGCTTTGACACTCATTTGCAAACGAGTAGCGAGCGACTGACTTTTGATTCTGATTGATTGATATAATGACGTAACGTAAAGCGACTTTTATTATATAAATTATTTTTAGGTGAAAAATAATAAATTGAGCTACGAAGCATCCATCAAACAAGTTGATCTGATGTATCCCGCAGACATGAAAGAAGCTGTGAAAAAGTCAGTAGAAAACTGCAAAGACGTTTGTAAGTATTAACGTTTGACAATAACCACCTAGTACCTAGAAAGTTTAATAATTTAGTAAACCAGTCTAACAAAAATCAAGTTTAAAACACCCAACTGCATGTTATAAAATTATGTTGTCTACATTTTTTAATTGCCACCATTAGTATATTTTTTATTCCGCCATATCGTCCCTTTACTATCTCAACCTCGTATCGTATCTAATTGATTAGTAGGAAAAGCACTCATATTCCAAGTAAGTATAAGTAAGTAAGTATAAGTATAAGGACTACTTTTCTATAGAACTATTCAATCAGATAAGAGGTAGAGAAAGTAAAGGGACGATATTGTTTTATGTTTTAATTTAACCCAACGCGTGACTAGGACAAATCAAACGACACCTCGCTTGTTGAAATTGGTCCATCCATCCAGCCTCTACGAGGGAACAAAGAACCATAAATACATACAGGTCAAAAAACATTACCCTCCTCCTTCGTTAGTCGGGTAAAAACGCGAAGGGTTCCGTACCATTCTTGTAACCTTGTTACCTCCTGTAGCCTAAACCCCTTGGCTGATTTTGAAGTTGAGGTGTTGTTAGACTCGTTTTGGTTGCGAGTGTGCATATGCTATATAATATTTTAATCAAAGTAAAATTTACATACATATCGAAAACAATATTAAAAAAAAAACCGCTTGATTTAGTGTTGAATAAATTATTGCTGACGGGGACTAGTTTGTGACTCTTTTTTTTGCCTCGAACACTATAAATTGCGTAAAAGGTTTGATCTTCTTAGTCTACATACATACATAACTAACATCATACCTTCATTCCCAGAGTGGGGTAGGCAGAGCTGCAGAAATACCAACAACTCTAAAAATCCTGTAACCACATTTTGCACAATCAGGCCAAGATGTATACCAGTGTATTAGTGACAGGTTGCAAGCACATCGCCTAACGGTACTACAAGCCCTTATTCCCTCAAGTCAGTCGCCTCTTACGACATCCACGGGAAGACATGGAGTGGCACTATTTTAACCCGGCAACCACACGGGAATAACTTTTTAGTCTTTAAGTGATTTTTTAACGTGTGGTTGATTTATAATAACTTTGGAGGGTGAAGGACCTTTAAACCTGAGATAGATCTGACCCTGAGTGTCTCTGACTCTTGAGGTAAAAGTAGAATAGTAAAATTAATAGATTCGTTTTGCGATTTACCTTACCAAGTCAAATTAAAACATGTTAATGTGTATATTTTTGCTGTCACCTTTTAATATTCTTCATTTTGTTACTATATTCCGGCATTTCAAATCGAATCAGCGCGCGAACTTAACTCAAAGTTGTCCATTTTTTAGGGTTCCGTAGTCAAACTAGTACCTTCCTTACACGTAACGTAAGGATTTTTTTTCCTCGTCTACCCTATAGTATGGTGGTGTCGTTGGATAGGTCTTTCAAAAATATTACGGGTTTGTGATAACAGATTTTCGATTAAGTAATCGGTTCATGAAATATTAAGATTTAAAGCGCAAATTTTTGTTAGACTCAAGTATTATTTGATGTCTATGTGATTTGTAAGGTACGTTTTTAGCGCAGCAAATCTAACCTTCCGTTCCATCACCCGGTAAGGTGTAAACAATCTTGGTGACAACTAATTTCTATATTTACAGCCAAGAAATACAAGGACCTGTGCGATGCCTCGTTTTGGACAGCCAAGTGCATTTACGAAGACGATCCCAAGAACTTCATATTCGCGTAATTCGATAACATAATTTACTAATAAACTAAGTTTTATTTAGTTTTAGTTTTTTCCTTATCACCTTCCACGAATTAGAAATTCAGTCGTTTAAAATTAAAGACAAAAATAATATCGATTAGCTCTGTATATTTGGTCTTATGACATGGAAGTCTTGGAATCCGGCGGTTATTCACCAGAGTGCCTGAGTTTTACTGATTTCTAGGAGTTCGTATTCTTGAGTCTTACTTTAGACTGAAATTCTCACGTCTATACTCCCGGAGATAGGTGGGTAGTTTTCAAAATAATTGTACCTAATTAAGGACTAAAATTATGAAACAGTAACTTTTACATGCGAGTCACTAAAGTTAACCAAATAAAAGCATGACAAATTTTCTAGTATAGTTACCGTTTCCTAATTTTAGTGCTTAACTAGGTACAATTATTTTAAAAATACCCACGTATATCGCGGTGCAATAAATGGTCGGATTTTTCCAAGACTCTATTACCTTATTGTAAAAATCCTGTAATCTTTATTGCATCGCAATTAACAACCTGATCTGTTATTATTTCAGCTCGATAATATGCAGAAACATGACTGGTGCTTTAAAATAGGTACTAACTAGATACAACAGAGAGGAGCTGATACCGACTTAGTTATAATCAATGCTAAGAATTAAAAATCGAAGCCATTGTGATTGGACAAACTAGAAGCGTAATTTGAAAAATAAACCTAACCAAAAAAAATATTTTTTGATACAAACTTTTGTTGCAAACTGTATTTTTTTGGCATAGCCATCTTCTGCTTATCAAGACGATTCTAACGAGCCCTAACACGACGGATTTATCATGTGTAATTTAGGAGTTCCTATAGCCACTGGTGCCATGCATTGTCATCGGGTTTACTTAAGTATGCCAAATTTCAACCCAATCGGTCCCCGAAAAGTGGTTTAAAAGCAAATTTTGACGGGCAACTTACATACTCGTACGAACGAAGCAAGCTTGTAATAAGGTAGGTAAATATAGCACCAGCTCTGTGGCATATTTTTAAATTTTTGCTACATTATCCCCGATTAATATGAAGGCTATTTTTTATTTTATTTATATCGGGACGAAACGAGCGAGGTCGGCCGGATAGTTTTTAGTTTGTATGTATTTAATTATTTGGTTAATACCGATATTAACGACGTTATCTAGATATATTTTAAACCGAATAAACACGAATTTTAAATTCTGATTCTGAAATCTCCGGATCATCCCTAATCTGAATTTCAGTTTCACGAAGCATCAAAATTGTTTATTATGGGCATCTTCTCTGAAAGGTACACTTTATTTTGAAAATGCCTCTATGGTTTAATCTTTTCGATTTCCGAATTAATGTTTTAGTGTACCCGATTCCGTAAACATAATTTATGCATATTTTAGTTTATTAAATTTATGCACATTCCAGGTTTGTTCATCTAATTTAAATTAAAAAAAATAGTTTTGGCGCGTTGCACGCGCGCCTTGTTGTGGTCCAGATCATCAGTTTAATTTGAAAATTCGGAATTATTAAAAAAAATTGGTACCACGACGAGCTTTAGGTTGATTTTCTTCAGTAAAATAAATTCGTGATTGTCAATATTCGTACAAATAATGTTCTGATAACTATTTTTCATGATTTGAATACTCGGTAATATAAAAATGCAAAATACGACTTACACTCGTTTACGTGTTCTCATATATCTGTAATTTTTTTTTGTTAATTTCAATGATTTATGTAGACAATTTAAATTATACGTTCTAAACATACCTACCTTGATCTACTTAATTATATTTTGCATGTAATTGTTTTAAGTAAGTCTATGTACTTTTACACCTGAGGTACCTACAGGAATATCCTAGTTCAGGCATGTGTCTTTGCAAGTGTCTTTCGTTGTCGTGTAGTACCTAGTAGAAAAGTGCTTTGAGTAAAGATTTGTTTTTAATCATTCGAGATTTTGATAATTACCTATGCGTTTTTTTTTTTGGTGTTGTAAATATTAAGCTCTGAAATTCGGTAGTTTTTCCGAATTATTTACTGCATATGACCTCTGTGTCCCCTTAAAAGGAAAAAGGTTGAATAAAAAATCATTCTGTATACAACGTGTTACAAAATAATCCGTAAAAAAGAAATTACGAAAGTAGTGTCAACCCTAATATACTGTATACCAAAGATGACTGACGTTATTTAATAAGGGTTGACACTACTTTTGTAATTTCTTTTTTACGGATTATTTTGTAACACGTTGTATAAATTGCTACGCTGGCTTCTCTCGAGTGAGCGTATTTGATTAAGCCATATTGTCACACATACTTGCTTTCAAACGAAGCCTGTAAAATAACAATAATCCAACTCCTACAGCGTAGTTTCTAAGAACGAATGGCCTTGAGTTTGTACACATACTGCATTATAAAAAACTAAAGTCATTATGCGTCACTAATTATCCAGGAAGGTAGGAAGTGGCCTATGATTATGCCTAGACCGATTACTACATAATTCTGACTAGTCTAGAAGTTACGAAAATGTCCAACAATTGACAAGTTGTATGCATAAGTGATAAGACTACCTTTACTACCTAAATTAAAAAAAGTTCAAGACTTAAGTATTACGAAAAAACTTTTTGGAACCCAGAGCTTAGAATGATTATGAGAAAAGAACGAATAGTTCCATATTAGGAATTTACACGAAGATTTTAAACAAAAAAAAGTAGGTACATACATATTATTATACACCGTGTTTTTTTTGATTTACGATAACTTCGGCATATTGTTAGGTACACGTATAGAAACTACGTGGTACATTAGATTTTAAAATATTGCAAAAAAAAAAAAAATTGTTTAGAACAAAGTAATTAAATGTTGTGTCTTCAATCATTCTAAAAGGGTCTTTAGAGTTAACTCATAGTTAGTGTCAAATACGTCAAGTCAGCGTGACATACACACACACAAGTAAAGATAACACTTGACAGGTGCACGACCTAACAATTGAAAACTCTTTACTCATAATAGGTAATTAAAAGAAAATTGTTAGGTATCAATTAAGAGCCTTTTACATTAGTTTAACGTGATTAACTGATTAATTTTAATAATTGAATATCTTTATAACCGTACGAGTTATCATACGTCTGTCTTCGGGAAATTAGCTTAATTTGACTTGAAGAACGTGCCCTTAAAGTTATCGTAAATCAAAAAAAACACGGTGTATATACTCGTATAATGGACTCCAGAAGCCTTCGGTTCCAGTTCTAATAATAAACTGGAGTTTTGGACAAATTTATTTTATGATTGCCCTGTTGTACGTAGTTTTGGTTCAAGCTATCTCTGCCATTTCGATAAATAGTTGCTTGGTAAGTATTTTTAACATATTTGTATGATTTATGTTGGTTTTAGTAGAATTATTCAAAAATTTCGAGGATTTTTCTAAGAACATTAAATTACGTACTTGATCGTAACCTATGAGCCAAGGATCGTTAACTGCGAGCGAAATCCATTGAAGTACTAGGGTTGCTACCCAGTCAAGTCAAGTCAAAGGCAAAAATTATTTATTGAGTAGGCTTATTAGCACTTTCGAATCGTCAGTTATGCTACTTATTCATATGTATGGAGGAATGTGTTTATTTATCATTAATATCATTATATTATACTTTAATTTAATTATTTTGTTTGTCAGAAACGAAGTAATATTTTTCGATATCCGTAAAAACTTTAGATTTGTGGGATTACAAGCAATTAAGTCTTTTTTTTTTTTCAGGTAACTGCAAGGCTGATTGTATTATTTGTGTTGTTTCGCCATCGTATTTGCGAAAATTATTACTCACTGTCCCAAGTGAAAAATTTGGAGAGTTTTGGATAAAAATTGTAAATACAATACAAAAATTTACCATTTAACTGTAATAATAACTTTACACTGAGATTCAAATTCTGTTCAGTTATATTTATTTGTATTATTTTAGTACATAATATTTTAGTTCATCAATTTAGAACCATCGCCATCCCTAACTGGTTGTCATACGTCATTTCAATGGATTTCGCTCGCAGTTAACGATCCTTGCCTATGACTATTATTATACAGATTCGTAAAATGATCACATCACTACATCACTTGTAGGCCTTGTAGCCTAAGCTCAATATATCTGAGTCGCAAAATGACTACTTCGCCTGCGTTATGGAGCCCGGAGGGCAAATGGCCCAAGAATAGGAGGCCCGCTGTCAACTTAGCTAAGACAGACATAAAATGAAAATGACAATGTGGTCATTTTGCGACTCAGACATTTTGGGATGAATGCTACAAGCAATGTAGTAATTTTGCGTGTCGATATTTTTATACGATTTTAACAACATAATTTCTTTCCTGTAATTTCAGGTAGCGTCCGAATTTGTACTCTATCAATAATATTACATTTTACCCTAAGAGTTGGCTCTTTACTTTTAGTTTATTACTACCCATATTTATAATTTATTTTAATTATTAATTTAAATGACCTTTCTACATCAACAGAATATGTTAAAGATGCGTAGTTGAAAACCGATATTTTATCGTTATCATTTAAGCTATTAACAAATTTGTAATTTATTAATGTAAAAATTGTGCACTAAATTTAAATAGAATCATATCCATGTTATAATTTTGTCGAAAAATTGTTACCGGTCGCCGATTATTAGTGATAAATAATAATAATAAATAATAATGCCTCGCAGGGCAGCTAGTGGCGAGCTGACCTGTGCTCCCGAGGGAAGGTCCTGTTCCTCACCTCACGTTTGCCTTTACCGGCCGGCTGCATTGTACGATGACGGGGAACGACCCTCACCTGTGACTTGTAGGCCGCTTGTAGGCTCATAGGCCGGTTAGAGTGGATTCGCAAGAGCTAGGGGGCGTTCATAAATTACGTGAGATGTTTAAGGGGGGGAAGGGGTCGAGTCAAATCTCATCTAATCTTACGTTGGAGAGAGGGGGGGGTCCCGGCAAATATCACGCAATTATTTTACTGATTGAAACAAAAAAAAAATACTATTTTGGTTCATTTAATCCAGATTGTACATGCATAAAATTTAATCTTAAGCTTAATCAATCGTAATACGATTAAGATCATTCGCTAATTCGTTCGAAAGAAAATAATTTCATTCATACTTCGACGTTTTTTTTTTCTTTTTACAATAACAATCCAACGCGTTTACGTAAGAAACCCACATTTTGAAAAATCTCACGTGAGATTGGGGGATGGGGGAGGGGGTTGAATGAAACCTCACGACATCTCACCAGGAGGGGAGGGAGGGACAGAATTTTTTAAAAAACACCTCACGTAATTTATGGACGCCCCCCTATATGCTCGAAGGGCGAATGTGTTGCATAAGTGAGCACCTTATGGTCGTTTAAAGTCCAGAAGCACCTCTCCACCCTTAGCCCCCCTGGAACTGTTGCCACTCTGCTGATATGTATGCGGCTATTTTAGGAGGCCTGTTCTATTGAGTTCCTTAGCAATGGCCAAGCAGGCGCCAAAGCTTTATCGATAGCTTAAGTCACCAATCCATAACATTTAATTTCATATAGATAGCCTATTACTAATGATCCCATCCTTGTTTAATATCGTTGTGACACCAGTTTTCGATACTTAGCTGACAGGCACCTGATCGAAAAAAGCTTTTATTTCAAGGATCATAGGGTTATAATTTGATTGTTGCAAAACAAATGAACTCTTCTTTGAATAAGAGTCAAGTGTCGAACATTGGTCCTTTGTCGAGTAGGTACTGTCAGTAAGGTGCCGTTACCTTACTTATTCTGTGCCGTTACGTGAGTCCTACACTAACCGGTGGTTGTCAGTGGAAACCAAGCCTAACATTAACTACAGGGATTCCATTTTAAAGGTACTCGAGTACCTTATAGATATTATGTGTAATTGACATTGCAGTAATCCACACTTAATCCATAATTAATAATATTAAAATCCATTAATATTATAAATGTGCAAGTAACTCTGTCTGTGTCTGTTTCTTATGTTTTCATGGATAAGGGCATTTTCAAAATAAAGTGTTCCCAAGTTAAGGACAATTAATTAAATGCATGGCAAAAGTTCGTCACAAAACTGGCAAAGTTAAACGGTACACTTTATTTTGGAAATTCCCATAAACCGCTGAACAGATTTATTAAAGTATTCAAATAAATAAATACACTAATACTAATGATTCATTACACTCACATCCACTTGACACTGGCGAAATCTATAAGAAACAGCCATAAATAAAAAAGAAAAGGAAGAGTCAACATTAGAACTTGGAAACCTTCATGGAGATGGCGATTAAAAAATGACCGGCTTTTACTTTTGGTTTATTTTATTTACTGATTATACTATCACTTGACATTGGCGAAAACACTACGACACTAGAATAGTCAACATTAATCATTTACTTTCTGCGACAAAGTTCTACAAAGGTTTAGCAATTAACGGCCAACGTACTTACCTACCCTTAGTACACGTGTAATAGGGGTATCAAATCGTCACATTTCACGGACGCGACGGCCCGCCGGCCCATTGTCCACCGACCTTGTACAAACATTACAATGCACTAACTTACGGAGAACCTTCCGGCCATATAAAGTTTGTTCCAATTGGTTAATGACTTTGTAGATTTTACACCTTGTTTTCCTTACGAAGTTGTTTAGACAAAAAGTTCGGCGTTATTATATATAATGGACGCCGGAGGAGGCGGATCACAGTTCGCTCATCGGTCGCTGAGTTCGGTTCTAGTACTTGGAATTTTAAGTAACTTATTTAAAAATGACTCTCACGTTGCACAGTGTTTTGATCCTGGCCATCTTTGCCGCTTCGATAAATAGTTGCTTTGTAAGTATTTTTGAAATATTTTAATGATTTTTTACATATTTTCAATAATTCTGTAATGAAACTAAATTACAACAGTAACTTGATCGTACAGTATGTATACTTAAGAAACTTCTGATCGTTGTAAAAAATAGACGTCATTTAATGCAATTTTACCAATACACGTGAAACGTTGCAATACCTACACACACGGCCCAAAGTAAGATTCTCTGAGTGCCTTGGATAATTCTCGCAAAATGACCAACAATCAATTGATTTTGTAGCCAATTATTATATTTTGTGCGTTTTTATCTATCCTAGCCTGAGATACCCAAAGTGGCCAAGGGATTTTAGTTTGGACCGTTTATTGCATTTAATAATTATATTGTATCGAAGGGGCTTTCTTATGCTGTAATTTGCGCTAAGTTCTAGGACACCCTGCATACATATTACTTGCTTACTTATCTTCAAAAACCCTTTTCCACGGAAGATGCGCGAGGAATTATCATTATTAAACGTAAATTCTCGTCTCACCTCGCCTCACTGGTGGAAAAGCATCATTAAACTCTTTTTGACTGTTAAGTAACAGAAAGACGTACCTAGGTACTTTACAAATCTTCAGAACCTCTTCCTCCCTTCACTCAACTAGTGACCGGCCCTGGCTTAGCCCGCAAATAATACGTAAACCGACGTTATCTCAACGGTAGTACAACCTGGCAGATCGAATCAGTGGTTCAAAATTGAGGTATTAATCTTTATCACAGTCATTGACAGAAGAGAAGAAAGCTGAACTAAGGGAGAAGGTCAAACCCATCCTGTTGGAGTGTGGAACAGAGCACGAGTACACCCTTGAGCAGCTGAAGGAGTTCAAGGCCCAGAAGAAGAGCCCCGATGACACCAACAAGTGCTTCTTCGCGTGCGTGTACAAGAAGATCGGCCTGGTAAGTGATAATAATAAAAACCGGGTGGGCAAGTGAGTGTTAAACTCGCGTGAAGAGGGTTCCGTTCATTCTGAGAATTTTCCTGTTACTTTAAATACATACATAACGAGTTCTTATAGGGTTTCCTGTATTTCTTGAGCATTTTTTTCTGCATTTTTCTCAAAAATTTAGGCTCTATGCAAGTCATTTAGTAACACAGCAATGCAAACACTGCTACTTGGCAGAAAGTTAAAAGGGCATAGCGTAATATAAGGGGACGAATGTAGCCTACTATAGTATGGTATTGGGCCCTCAAGGGACCCCGTTTCTCGTCACTCACTAGACTAAATATATTAAATTAACACTTCTCGAGAATATGAAAATGTTGCATCTGATTTGGGGTCAAAAATATCACTTTTTAGACAGGCCGATTTCATATAAAAATAAAATATTCTTCGTTTATTTCATACTAATTACGTAAATAATAAATAAATAAAATGTTTTATTTTCTCGCTGTAGTTCAGAAAACACTGTCTGGCTCGGCAGAAAGTGCAATTTATGAACTATTATGACTCGTCCATAAATCGCATACTTTCTACCTTCGGCCACGATGTACCATAATTTACTCAAAACAAGGACTAATTTTAGTCGAGTAAGTTTCGAGGGACGGGCCCCAATATGTGAGTGATATAAAAGGGTCATACACAGATTTACATAGGTTACCGTCTTTCCTGTGGACACACCGAAAGTTAACGTTTTTAAGCCCTAATTACTAAGCTAAGCCCATACCCGCAAAAACGCCGTCAGGACTGCTTTAGACCTATCATATAAAAACGAAACTTATATGCACACAAGCTTTTAACTATAGGCCACAGAGAGACAAATTTTGGTTTTAAGAGTGTGTATGACCCAAACAAAGATACAACAATCACACTAACCAAACAAAAAACAATGACGGTAAAATTAGAAAAAAAACTTAGACACGCCTTAGACATGTCTAAAGTGACAGATTTCTATAGATTGACATTTACAAGACAAGTGTTCAAAGGTTGTTCAAGTTTTTGCAATACTAAACTAATAACACCATGAGGCTTACGGGTGAGGACTAAAAAGTTGGATCATAGGTAAGCGCAGTTAACCCACAAACAACGAAGACGGAAAATGTTCCGTTGTGCGACGAAAAGTATCCTTACAATTGTATGGAAAATTTTCGTGGCACAACGGAAAAGTTTCATCGAAAATTTTATTGCAAGAGTTAGCGTGGCCAACTTTTGGTACTTACACTTATTTCAACAATGGCCTCTTTTGACACAGTACAATATACTTTGATTCTTCTTTGTAGCTGGACAGCAAGGGTCTGTATTCCGAGGAGGTAGCCAACCAGAAGATCGTTGAGCACGGAGAGGAATCGAAGCAGGAAAACGCGAAACAGGCTGCTAAGGCTTGCAGCGCCGGTAAGAGCGGGCGACGTTTTTTATATTTGTTTTATATTTAATGTCGTTTGCACTTGACCCTAGTCGGGGCAAATGAGTCAAGACAAGGTCGACGATAGAGCAAGCTTACTCAGAAGCTACAGGCAAGCAAATGTATAGCTGCTATTGGGATTGCGACAAAGTGATTTAAATAACACAGTTTTAACCATTTTTTTGTTGATAGTTAACATGTTCACTGTCCGGGTACCCCAATGTGTTTTTTTCAGGAGTCCATGCTTCCACTATGGGGTCACATTCCCATAGTGAATGGACATAAAACTGTCAGTAGGACTTGTGACATTGTCAGATCGTTTTGTATGGGGACAGTGCACGTGTTAACTGAACGAATAGTTTCGTTGATTCAAATACTTCATTGTTTTAAAATAAATATTATGTAGTATCATCTCACATAAATTGCCTTAGTATTAGTAAGGACTAGGCTCCCAGACAAGGATATACATGTAGCAATAGATAATTAAACACGTAAAATACATCCTATTGGTCTCAGGAGCAAATACTAGTGGTCACCGTTGGCTTCGTCCACTTCAACCACTGGATTAACTGTGTGTTGTTTACAGTGAACGAGGAGACCGTGAGCGACGGCGAGGCCGGCTGCGACCGCGCCAAGCTGCTCTTCGACTGCATGGTTGAGCAGAAGGACCTGGTACGTATGTTCGTATGTTAACTGCGGCATAACACTGCAGTTAACCTTAAAAAACCTTACGTCTTAATGCGAAAACTTTCCTAAGACATCAAATAGCAGCAGCTCCCAAAGCTTACGAAGAAAAGAGAAAAACACTTAACTTTTAGATTTACAAACAAGTGTAATTGATTTAAGGAAGTAGCTATACAGTTCAGTGCCCTGTCGCATTTATCTCATACGTTGCTGCGACAAAGTACTGAAATGTACAGCCACGTCTGACCACAATTTGGGATTCCCGTCATAGCGTACCATATTTATTTTTATTGTCTAGAAGAGATCGCTATGTAGCGATAAGACTGTAGACTCACTTTGTAACACTTTCTGTGTATCTACTTTCCATGCTGTTATTGTACGAGGTGTTCAATAAATATCTAATATTATTCACATCACCTATACGGAAAGGGGACTTTTCTTCCCTGCTAGGAGGGATCAAAGTAGCACTTTTCTGTTCAAGGACATTTGTTTGCCAGTAAAAAATATAAAACACAATGAAATATCAAAATAGGTAGTATGCACATAATGGACTGCAATTTATTTTTCACGTCTCCTTTTCGGAAAATTTGTTTCATCACTAAGATCTTTTAATTTCCTCATAGGCGATGTGAAAAGCAGTATGTGTCACACGGTATTAAAATTACTTCCACCTTGGGCGTTAAAACTTTAATCCCTCACTACGCTCTGGATTCTATTTTAGAATCGGCCCTCGCCGTAAATATGTAATTTTGCTCCCTTATGACACAATGTAAGTACTTGTATGGTCAAGGACTTTAATTGTTGTGCCACTATGGAACCCTGTCATTATGACAGCGTTAATCATTAATTTTAGCTTTCTTTCATGTGGTTTGACGCTGTCATTATGACAGGATTCCATAGTGGCATAACAATTAAAGTCCTTGACTGTACAGTGCTGCTATTTTATGTCTCTCGGCTAGCTGTCACTGTCTCACTCGCAATCGCACCTCACAGTAATTTGTCACTCGTGTTTCATAGAAAAACGAAGCTTGTCGAGATACATTAAGATAATAGAAGGCCTCTTATGTATTGTATCGTGACCTAAACCTACCTACGTATTTTGGCCTAATGTTACGTGGGAAAATTGTAATCTCAATTAGTGTTGCAGGCCTGCGGTGATGTCGTTATCAAATGATGTTTGTTAACGAAACCCCTAGGGGTGCCTTTTGGTGGTGTCGTCAAAAATGCATCAAACCTCATAGAGCGTCTTTTTTCAGAACATCTTTTAAACACCTTCCTGTTGTCAAATGCACTGGGCCTCTATTCAACTGCGTTATAACGATATCGTGTTTGACGTGTTTTAGAATCGTTTATGTCAGTCGCCATTATTGTAAATGACATAAGAGTTATAAAACGTTGACAATACGGAAACACGTCAAATACGATATCGTTTTTACCGTGTAGAATCCCAGCCCTGTTCCCAAGAATCGTAACTTGATATCAACTTGTCAGTTTTAAAGAACGTATCTATTTTGTTTCAGCTTGGATTCGCTTATTAAAACGCGATCCAGCGTAAAGCATCGGAAGAAATTGGGGGTTCGTTTAACACTGACTTTTAAATTAAAATTGTATTTATATTTTATATTATGAATAAAGGTAGATATTAGAAGCAATATCACCAGATTTTTTATTATACTTCACCCAGGACCAGTATCTAATAATAATTAATATTACCTACTAAAGCGATATACGAAGTTAATTACCTACTAAAGTTAGTCAATCTCAATTGGGAGTGAAAAAGTGATATATTATATAAAAAGGGTTTTAGCTCTATAACATTACTTCATTACTTCGTCAACATGACAACCAGCTCTTCTCTGTTCCCCCCAAAAAAAAGATGTGGTGTAGGGTCTGTACAAAATAAATTGTGTTGTGACCTGTAACTTTTCTTGCTACGTATTAATATTACTGAATACAGGGTGTTTTTTTGGTCAGCAACTTCCACAATAGGGGGTACTATATTCAAGTTTCTGAGCTCCAAAAAAAATACTTCTGTACAATCGTGAAATGTGTCATGTTGTGAACATTTACCTTGTGAGTGGTCAAAACATTGCTGACACCGTTAGGATTTGGACTGAACGATTTCCTAATTGGCAGGCCATTACGCGCTACACTGTAAGGTCTATGGTTAGTAACCTTTGAGATTTTAAACAACAATAATTTACAATTTTTTAACCTAAACCGTGTTTGTAATCTTTGATGGTCCTAAGCCCGTAACAAGTATGAAGGGAAGATGAATCATAACATTGTGCACGGTGATTACGTCATTAAAGTTTACCGAGACTAACGGCGCATGGTAACCACAATTAAGTAAAATAATGGAAAAAATTTAAAATGCTATTTCTCTGATCTCCTTAGGTTTTTTTAATTTTTTAATAAGATATTCGGATTCAGCATTAATTGTACTATCTCTCCTGTTTTGGATGTTGACGACCAAAAAACACCCTGTATAACGGTGTGTTTGCAATGTTGCCATTACCTCGACATCAAAAGTGTTTATATGACGGTACGCCCGGCCAATTAAAATGATGACAAGCTTAGTACATAGTCATACGACATCGTATTTTGTCGGGTTATCGTATTGCTTACTCAAATACCTCATCGATGGGTACTGAAGCTGACTGAGAAAGAAAGATTTATAAAAAATAACTTTTGTGAACAAACACGATATCATTACGTTTATTCACTGGGTCTATATTGTCTGCCATGAAACTATTACATTCCATATCGTTTTTAATAATGATTAGCAGTTATCGGGAAAAACGGTGCAAAACTTTAACAAAACTTGTAAAGCTGACATAAAGGAGAAGTTACAACCAAGAAAAATAAGAATATTATTGGCAAATAAGTATTCAATTTAACTCTTTATCAGAGGGATTTGGTATAAGGATATTAATATTTTCATGGCTATAATGTAAGTTTTGTTAAGTTTTGCGTCGTTTTCTCCGATCACTGATTATTAGTGTTAGTCACACTATTAGAAAGACATATTTCTGTGGGTATATAAAAACGAACCTGACAGGTTTTCCATTGACCGGACTTGTTCGCTGACGTGTTTCCGTATATCAATGTTACGATAGCTCTTATTTACTTGACAGTAATAGCGGTCGAGTTAAAAACAATACTATAACACGTCAAAAGCAATAGTTTTACCGCGGGGAAGAGAGGCCCTGGCCGGTAGCATAGTCGCTTTTATCGATACTCGTAAACGTGGATGACACATGTCACTTTCTGACCAGTATGTCAGTGCGAGAGTGACAGATGTGTTATCCACGTTTATCCACATCGATAAAGGCGACCATTGCTACGGGCCCTGTACACGGTTGCGTTGATGTACTTCTGTACAAAAAAGAAATATAGTAGTCTCCTAGGTATGTATGACACAATTATTCAGCTACATTCATGGAAATTGATATTGTCGCCGATGATGCTGTAGCTGATAGGGATAGATACAATCTTTGTACCATTTCATAATTCTAATAATCAGCTGATAAATCTAAATAGCCGTCCATCGTGTTATGTTATATTAAAGCACGACGCACATATATATAATGCACACATACCATCAGGGCCTCTATTCTACTGCGTTATAACTTATAACGACACTTGACTCTAACAAAAATTAGCGCTTTAAAGCTTAATATTTCCTAACCGGATCCCATGATTGAAAAATTGTTTTCACAAACCCACAATATTAGAAAGACCTATCCAACGACACCCACAATAGGGGTAGACGAGAAAAAAAATGACATTCCATCGTTACGTGTAGGGGAGGTACACTAAAAAAATTTTTTTACATTTTATTGTACCATTTTATTGGCGTGACTAATATTGTATATTCATGCTAAATTACAGCTTTCTAGTACCAAGAGTCTCTGCGCTAGGCTGCGGACAGACGGACGGACATGGCGAAACTATAAGGGTTCGTAGTTTGACTACGGAACCCTAAAAAAAATGACGTAACCAATACTTTTGTTATCATATCTTTTCTTTCAAGCATTTGTAATCTACTAGCAAGAGACAGAGTTTATTATCCATTGAAATTTAGAGGTAGTTGCATATTTTTGTTCAATTCAAACGCAATAATGAATTGTGTAGCTTGCTTGTGAATGCCGTGCTAACCTATAATTTCGATGTGTACTGTGGAATTCTGTGGATATTATAAGCATTATTTAAAATTAAATGTACATATTTAGTTGGTTTGCCAAATAAATAAATACTTAAATTTAAAAAATAAAAATAAAATACCTATCTTTTTCTAAGTGAATGCATCCAAACCAAAAACCATAAACTATAATTTATGCGGTGAAATTAGATACGAGCCCCCATTTCAGTTGTGATATCATTGCGCCTTTGTGATATCAAATATATAAGGGGGCCCTATATTTAATCGCCGCATACACTGATACGTTACTCATTTGTCGAAGGTGAGATTAAAAAAGTTAACGTTTCTTTACTAGGGTACACTTTATTTTGAAAATGCCCTTAAGAAACGTTAACTAGGGTACATTTTATTTTGAAAATGCCCTATTAGTGTTTTACTTTTTGCACGGCGGGAGGAGAGCGATCTCCGCTTCGTACATGTTGGCCAGCACCTCCTGCATCTCCGGCCAGGGCTCATAGAGCTGGTTGATGGTGATCAGCTTGTGCACGGTGGGCTCGCACAGGCACATGCTGCTGGAGATGGTGTCTCGGTGGTCGTGCCCTCTGAACGTCACGTCGACCTACACAGGTTACCGATACACTATAGTGAAAGGCAGATAGGAAGTTAATGCTGACCCCTGTCATCGCACTACATTTTATAACCTATTCATAGGTTTCTAATTCTAAATAAATAAATATCACAGGACAATGCCGCATAGATTGACCTAGTCCCAAACTAAGCTCTAGGCTTGTACTATGGGTACTAGACAACGATAAAAATACTTATATAGAGAAATACATACTTACACATAGAAAACATCCAAGACTTGGGAACAAATATTCACGCTCATCACACAAATATCTGCCCTTACCGGGATTTGAACCTGGCTTCAGAGGCAGGGTCACTCCCAACTAGGCCAACGTGTCGTCAACAATTGTGTTGCGGGCTGTTGACTGTTGTTGGAATGTTGGACTTGCCAGAAGCGCGTGGAGCTAACCCCGTTTGCTTCTGTTTAGTCCACCAGAACGGTTAGCATATGACGGCGCGCGAGTTATGTCGCCCGCGAGATAGCATACCTGTCTTTTTCTGACCGTTCTAATTAGACAATGACGGGTAGTCATGTGCTAGCCGTGCAGAGTAAATACTCTTTAACCGAACAACTGTCCTCGCGTGTGATATCCTTGAAATTATTTCTCTAATAAGTTCATGGTAATTGTCTAAAACTCACCATTGCCGAAATACACCTAGTTAAAACAAAGAGTAAAAGCCATTAAGGAAAAATAATAATAATGTTGTTGGTTTATTTCGCCAATGTCGAGTTATTTATGGACACTCCCATGGATTTCATAGAGAAATAACTCCATGCATAAAAAGTAAATAAATTACATATCAGGGGACAATCTCACACAAATTGATCTAGTCCCAAACTAAGCTCTAAGCTTGTACTATGGGTACTAGACAATATCACACGCGAGGACAATTTTATTGTTCGGTAAAAAGAGTATTTTCTTTTGTGGACTGAACAGAAGCATATGGGGTTAGCTTCATGCGTTTCTGTCAAGTCCTATTCTTAGGTTTGAGGTTATAATTTGTATTGGAATGATAGGTGTCAGAACTGACTTCTTGTCAGCCTTTTACTATAACCTGATATGAGTAACAATGTGTATATTATATGCAATAGACTATGTTACAAAGTCAAACTGAGATTCTTGTTCGCGTATAAACGCGCAATAGCTAGTATACCTAAGTTAAATTACGATTCGTCCTTACATCCGTCATTGTGACATTTGAATTTGACAGAAAGAGACAAAGAATAATTAAACTAAAATAGGTTTATTGCGCGTTTATGAATAAGGGGGTTAATGAAATGAAAAAGGTATTAACCTTTTCCAACTAGAATTTTACTTTACTTTGGTTTAGCCACCTTGCTTCGATACAGGTACTTTAAACACCGTTCATTATATGATAAAAGTAAATAAGAGGTGCTATACCGTTAACGATGTCATTACAATATCGAAGCAAGATGGGCTTTACAATGTAGATTGAAAGCCCTGGGTCCTTATTTTAATTTGTTTTCACCCCTATTTATTGCCCTTGTGTTTTTTATAACTCTGCCACAATTATACTGTCAAATAAGAGCTAGCATAGCGTTAAGAAAACGATAACAATAGGTGTAAAAATATAAAACTTGGAAACAGTTCAGTCTTTTAAATATCAGGGGACAATCTCACACAAATTGACCTAATCCCGAACTAAGCTCTAGGCTTGTACTATGGGTACTAGACAACGATAAACATACTTAGATAGAGAAATACATACTTAAACACATAGAAAACATCCAAGACTCGGGAACAAATATTCGCGCTCATCACACGAATATCTGTCCTTACCGGGATTTGAACCCAGGACCGCTGGCTTCGGAGGCAGGGTCACTCCCAACTAGGCCACCATGTCGTCACTTTTAGGTTCAGGGGGGCAATTTATAAACCTCATCGACAAATTAAATGATATGATAAAGGCGTAATGATATCAAATCCAAAAGGTAGGCCCTAGTAGGCTCGTAGAATAAATCGCTGCACAAATTGATTTCAAAGTTAGTGTTTTTTCTTCGGTGAGCTTCAAAAATTGCCCCCCTGGTGTCGCCAAGTGTTTTATATTACTCTAGGTCCATAAGATAATTTCAATCGCGACAAGTAATTGTTTTGGGGTTTAGGTTAACCAGCAAACAAGGCAATTTAGATTCGAGTAGGAATGTGTATTTCACGTAGGTACCCACATTCCTTTTAACAGCGGAACCTTCTGGTTCCTTCGGAGGACCTCCCAACTCCCCTTATAGTCCGTCCCAAGCCACCACGAGCCGGCACTTCGAGCTCACTTCCACATTTCATTTCTGTGCCAATTCAAACATGTTTTCAATTCAGTTATTATGCCTTGTCTTCTGATTTCCCTATTATAAATAGATCAAAATTACACTCACCAAAATCCAGTTATCACGACCTTTTTTCCTTCTTCCCTCTTACCCCCTTTCTTTTGCTCTCCTATCTTTTTTACCGCCTATATCGTCCATTTTTTTTATTCTGTCAGAAAAAATACATCCATCCAACCAAGCTAAGCGGGGTTGCCATACACACCTTTTATAAGGAGCATTCATACTTACGGCATGAAGGTAATCGCGACAGTTCGCGACACTCCCGAGGGCAGAGAGGTTTTACTTGAGTAGTACAAAGAGCAGGCGCGTCCACTCTGCAATTTTCTCTCTTGCTCTTAAGGCCGCTTCCCTTTTGCTTCGCACTTCAGTCTCGTTGTGGGCTTCCATCGATCCTCTGGTTGAATCGATGGCTACTGGATCCAAAACTTGAGGCACAACAACTTCCTCTTCGAAGCTACTGTCTCTCGCAGATTCTACCGCTTCACTTTGTTGTTCTGACAGCCTTCCTTCATTTTCTTCAACAAGGGACAAGGTGTCCGGACGCTTTTCATCTCCTCCAGTGATCGGGAGCTTGTCGACGGAACTTGCTACTTCGTCTTCCAGGTTTGGAGATTGATCGAGCATCTCTTGGTCTTGCATCTGCAATCTTCCACAATTATTTCTATGAGGTTCCTCGATTTGAAACTCTTGGTGATTACATTCATCAGTAATGTCTGATTCCAGTGGGTAAAGATGTCCGATGGACCTGGTAAACTCAGTGTTACCAACTTTTACTCTAGCCACTCTGCATTCTCCGTCAGGACCCTTGATGAGTGAGGAAATCATCCCGACCTTCCAAATTTCACGGTTTTTTATGGAGTCTTTCAACTGGACTACATCACCGACGCGAGGTATCCTGTTCGATTTCACTCGAGGTTGTTTGTGAGAATGGTTGTATCTTTCTCTTAGGCTGGATAGATACTGTCCAATAAACATGGTCTTAAATTCTGATAGGATTCTCTGGCCGCGTTTCCACCCTTCGACTAAATTTTGTCTTGCTGACGTGCCTGCCGTTAGAGTTTCGTCATCCATGTGATCCATGACTATGCAATTTCCTAGTGACAAGAAATCTGCAGGCTTCAGAATGTGTCCCTGTTCTGCACCTACATAAGTCAGTGGCCTTGTATTGACGACATTTTCGACTTCTTTCATCACCGTTGTCAGCTGGTTGTCCGTCAGGAGGTGTTTTTCTAGAGTTCGTTTTAAGCAATTCTTCACTACTGCAACCATTCTCTCGTAAACACCTCCATGCCACGGCGCCATTTGTGGTATAAACTTCCATTTTATGTTATACTGGCTACAGTACGTGTGTGCAAAGACTTCGGATGTCAGTTTAAATTGCAGTGCATTATCGGAAACAATCAAAGTAGGTGTTCCTCTAGATGCCACAAACCTTCTTAAAGCCAGCAGGCATTCCTGGGCTGTCAAGTCATTTACCACTTCTAAGTGGATGGCACGTACCACTAGACACGTGAATAGGCAGATCCATCTCTTCGTTTTTCCCTGTTGTGTGGTTACGTACATGGGGCCAAAGTAATCAACACCTGTATATGTAAACGGGTGATTGTACGTTACTCTTTCCGGTGGCAAGGCTGGAGTTGAAGGCAATTTGTATGGTCCACCTCCATGTTTTATACACTGTGGACATTTCTTTAAAATCCTTTGGACTTGAGATCTACCCTGAGGTATCCAGAACTTTTGTCGGATGATGCTTAGAGTGTGAGGTACTCCCACATGGTAGTTCTTCTCATGTGTTTCCATAATAATCTTCGATGTATACTCACAATCTTTGGGAAGCAGTACCGGATGTTTCATTTCATAGGACCAGTCTGTGTGTATCACTCTTCCTTTGCATCGTAAGAGTCCATCCACATCGAGAAACAGTCCTAAGTTTCTGGTCAGATGAGTTTCTTTTCCCATCATTTCTTCCTTGTAATACTCCTTTTGTAAATTTATTATTTCTTGCAGCTGAGGATTAGTTTCTTTCACCATGACTGTGTTGTCTTCATTATCTGTTTCCATCTGTTCAAGCATTATGGCATCTGAATTTTCTGTATTTTCAGTTGTAGCTCTCTCTGGGTACTCCGTATCCAGACCCTCCGCTGCCGCGGAAAATAATGTCTGGTGGTGTTCAAGCCGAGGGTCATCAGGCCAGGGCACGTTTTTTTTTGAAAGAAACAAAGGCCCTTGAAACCATAGTTTTCTTTTCTGTGACCAAACGCCAGGTCGTGTAGCCAAATCTGCAGGATTCTGTTCAGTGTTTATATATCGCATGGTTAATTCAGGGTTCTGTTTGATTTCGTTCACTCTCCTTGCGACAAATGGTGGCAGTAACTTGTTCGACCTTACCCAGCTTAGAACAACAAGACTATCTGTCCACAGAAATTGCTTTGTGATAGGTATTTCTAAAGCATTTTTAACATAGGACAACAGTCTACTTCCTATGACATAGCCAAGTAGCTCAAGTCTCGGTATCTGTAAGTCTTCCTTTTCATTGACCGGGTTGACACGTGATTTTGACATTATGAAAGCAGTTTTGCTACCCTTTTTGTTGGTCACCCGTAGATAAACTACTGCTGCATGGGCGTAATTGGACGCATCAGTAAAACAGTGTAATTCATGCTCTGTGCTTCTGTCAGTAGGGTCTTCATTGCCAATGTAGCGTGGTAAACGAATATCCCTGGCGGTTTGCAATGTAGTTACTATATTCTCCCATGTGGTTGTCAAGTGTTCTGGAAGCGGAGTGTCCCAACTCAACTTCAATTTCCACAGCTGTTGCATTAGGATCTTGGCTGGTAAAACTAAGGGTGACAAAAAACCGCAAGGATCGTAAAATGAAGCCAGCATTCTCAGAATATCCCTTTTGTTTTTCGTGTTCTCAATGTTTTCTTCATTGAATACTTTTTTGTTTAATTTCAGTTGTAAACTATCATCGTTTGTGTTCCATGTCAGACCTAAAACGTTTACAGTTTCCATGTTTTTAGCCCGATTTTCTTTTGGTATTTTATTTATAAAGTTTAGGTCATTTGATGCCCATTCTCTGATATTCATCGAGAGTTCTTGAAATGCATTTCTCACTTCCAGATAAAGGTTGTATGCTGATTCAGTATTTAAAGCTGTTGTAACGAGGTTGTCTACATAGCACCTGTCTGCGATTTTTGGTAAGAGTTCCTTACGCGTCCTTGACAAGTGATGGCGTACCGTGGCAGTAAGCAAGAATGGGCTTGAGATGATGCCAAATGGTACCCGACAAAATCTTAAATGTAAGAGGTTGTCCTCTGTGACTTCCCTTTGGATGTCCTTCAACCACAAAAATCTCGTTACATCTCTGTCCGCTTCTTGAAGACCTACTTGCAAGAAGGCCTTCTCTACATCTGCAATTATGCCGATTTTATTGGTCCTGAATTTTACAAGTAATGCAGTCAAGTCTTCTAGCATAGATGGACCTCTATACATTGACTCGTTTAAGCTTCGTTGTTCCTTAACTTTGGCAGACGCGTCATATACGATTCTTCCTTTTTTGTCTTCGTGCTTTACAATGTGGTGGGGCAAATAATGTACTGGTGGTGTTGTCTGGTTCACGCCTATAGGTTGAGGATCAATGACTTCGATGATCTTGTTATCCAACTGTTCTTGGAGAATGGTTTCATATTCATCTAGTGTCCTTTGATCCAATCTACGTACCAAACTCTTCAACCTTCCATAAGCTAGCCCAAAGTTAGTGGATAAGTCCGGTGGAAATTCAGTCCAAGGCCATTTTACGTGATATCTGCCATCTTCATATTTTACAGTTTCCGTGAAGTGTTTTACAGCTTCTTCTTCACGAGTGGTCTTGGCAGAGTCCGTGATGCCAATGCTTTCCAGTGCCCACAAAAATTTTATGTCGGTGTCACGCAGTGGAAGATCCGGTTCAGAAAAGTAGATGCGCTCAGAATCATGGCACTGACAATAAGTGATGACGGAAAGAATCTCTTTTCTTTCATCTGGTTCATCTACACTGCCAGTAAGAATCCATCCAAAATCAGTGTCAATGAGGAATAAATAATCTTGTATTTTAATGTTTTTGTTTTTCATGAACGATGTGTAATAGTCATTTCCGATTAACATGTCAATTCCTTCACCAACACTTTCATCATCAGCCATTATGTCAATTTCAGAATTTAGTTCAAATTGTTGGACGGGAACACGGTCTGTTATGTGTGGTACAATATTTACTCGTATTTTTCTAGTAACACCACGTTTGGTTTTAATGTTAATTTCTACAGATGGACTAGAAGTTTCCTTAGGTGAGTCAGATCCGAAAGTATAAATTATAAGCAGATCCTCCTTGTCAGCGACAAGCTTCAAGTTTTTTGCCATATTGGCTGTGATATAGCTGCGTTGGCTGCCGCTGTCTAACAGGAGTCTGCATGTCCTTTCCTCATTGTCGTTTGCGAGGTTCACCGTTGCTGTCTGTAAGATAGACATTATATTGTGAATATTGCAAATTGTTTGACTAACCTCATTAGTATGATTTATTTCCGTACCATTTGTCTTAGGACAAAGAGCCTGATGATGATTTCCCTTGCAATTGTAGCATGATTTCTTCAGATCACAGTCACGTATAAAATGACCAGTGCGAAAACATTTATGACACCGATTTCCCAGTTTAAGTTTCCGGTCTGCTAAAGTCTTTGATTCTTGACATTCGCTACTGTAATGAGGGCCCTCACAAAATATGCATGATTTCTTAGGCTTTTTGGTACGATTATACGCCGTCATCGTTGGTAAATTAGTTTGCTTCCTTTTTTGGGGGACAGGAGGTATCCTTTCTTGCAGCTGTACTTTCCTAGTTACGGTCCCCTTTGATGGAGTGAATTTATTTTTTGCAGCCTTGAAACTTCTTCCGCCTTCTGCCTGCAGGAGCGCTTGAGCGGAAGACACTGCCTCTGTTGTCTTAAGACATTTTGAAGAGATGGTCCAGCCCGTTCCGACGCTGTGATTATTTTGTCTAGGGTCTTTCTTATATTTGGCACAGTGTTTTGTTCGGAGGGCAAAGCCATATTCAGCTCATAGAGTGTCTGGTCTGGAAATTTGTTTTTGATGGTAGTCCTTAGGTGGTTACCGTCCACATCTTCACCGAGTGTTTGAAGTACCCGTAGGTGGTGCTCAATTGTGTTTAGTGTGTGACGACAACCATCCAGACTTTGCGCTGCTGGTAATTGTTTTAGAGCCTCATGATGAGCATCAATTAAAATATCTTTATTTCCAAATTGATGCTGAAGGGCTTCTATGGCAATGGCATAATTTTTATTAGAAATGTCCAAACCATTTACTGCTTCTAGCGCCTTGCCCTCTAGAGAAGCCACTAGGTAGGCTAGTTTATCCACGTCTTCGAGATTTCTTTTATCAATGGTTGCTTGAAATTTATCCCAAAATTGGTGAAATTGAAGGATGTCACCTGAAAATTTAGGAGGAGGAAGAGTGGGCAATTTGGTATGGTGGTTCTGTGTTGCGGTCTGCGCTTTAGCCGCAGTGTGGATTGCAAGTACAGCTTCCATATTTGCCAAGACATCATCGGCTTCTAGTTGTCGAATGGTACTTGAAGACACAATGTCACACGATGGGATTTCTGTCCTGTCCATGTAGTGGTTAATGCTAGTTGAGTACCTGTCTATAGCTTGTTTCAATTTCAATTTGAGTTTAATTACCTCATCAACACTGACTCCTTCAATTTCTGTGGCCTCTAGTATCTTGGATGCCTTCGTAACTATCTCTGCTAGGTGCTTCTCCAATAGTTCGATTCTGGCGAGAAAGCTTTCTTCCATTTTGACGCAACTAATGTTTATTTGCGATGTTCCTTGAAAGATATATTTCCGTAATTATTATTGGTGCCCACGACGCAAACCGTCGTCAAACATCCATTTTATCACTTTGGTACCGTTTTTCTCCAGAAATTGCACTTTTCACAACAACTTTGTAATAACGCACCCGTTGAAGAAAATTTTCCTTTTCGTATGTACGAATGTATGATGTTGGCGATACTGCAACTTAGCCTGTTGTACGACCAAAAACAATAATACCATTTCTCTGCGACACATCACTGCACAGACGTAACGCGTACCTTGGTCGGATTATACGATAGAAACTTTCATGTCTATGGTTTGGTCAGTGTTGCTAGTTACAAATACCGTAAGACCGGGTCCACACATGACGAAGTTAATTTTTCGTGTACAATAATTATAAAATGCAAAGGGTAAACGCACAACAAAAAAAAGCGAACCAACACATGTCCTTTATTTTAGTCATATTACGTACAGGGGCACCACCTTGCAACCCGAACCTCGAAGCCACGCTAGCCCCATCCCTGTCACTCGTCATTCGAGACTAAATCGAGAGAAAGGGACGGAGTCAACGCAACCTCGAACCCCGATTCCCAAAGTAGGGCCTCAGTCGACCACGTTTTACCTTCAATTTGCAAAATGGTAAAAATAATATAATTTTCAAAATTGGACATGAGGTCAAACAAATATAATTAAAAAAATAAAAATGGCCAAATATTTCATTAACTTTATTTTTTATTTTTTGTACCATTGAAAATTAAATTATTTAATTCAATTTCATCAAGGATTAGTTCCATTACTGTCATGCCATTGTTTAATTAATTTGGTAATTTCTAATTTTAATTGTTTCATTCTGGCAGAGTAAAATTCATTTCTTGTTTTCACGCAATTTCCGAAATGTACTAGGGAGTGGCTGTGTGACGTTCGTCACAAGCCTTTGAACAACCTTTTCTAACAGGAAAGTGGCTACGTGAGGTTCGTCACAAGCCTTCAAACCTTTTCAGAGGCTACGTGAGGTTCGTCACAAGCCTTCAAACAACCTTTTCAGTGGCTACGTGAGGTTCGTCACAAGCCTTCAAACCTTTTCAGAGGCTACGTGAGGTTCGTCACAAGCCTTCAAACAACCTTTTCAGTGGCTACGTGAGGTTCGTCACAAGCCTTCAAACACCTTTTCAGTGGCTAACGTGAGGTTCGTCACAAGCCTTCAAGTTTCGTTCTCCATACATTTCAGAACAGTGGCTTCGTGAGGTTCGTCACGAGCCTTCAAGTTTCGTTCTCCATACATTTCAGAACAGTGGCTGCGTGAGGTTCGTCACGAGCCTTCAAATTTTGTTACTTAACCTGGCAGAATGAAACAATACTTTCAAACAAGCTTCGCATTGCGTGTAAAAGGCTTCGGGCTCGATCCAAGCACCTCCACCATTTTGTCGCCAAGTGTTTTATATTACTCTAGGTCCATAAGATAATTTCAATCGCGACAAGTAATTGTTTTGGGGTTTAGGTTAACCAGCAAACAAGGCAATTTAGATTCGAGTAGGAATGTGTATTTCACGTAGGTACCCACATTCCTTTTAACAGCGGAACCTTCTGGTTCCTTCGGAGGACCTCCCAACTCCCCTTATAGTCCGTCCCAAGCCACCACGAGCCGGCACTTCGAGCTCACTTCCACATTTCATTTCTGTGCCAATTCAAACATGTTTTCAATTCAGTTATTATGCCTTGTCTTCTGATTTCCCTATTATAAATAGATCAAAATTACACTCACCAAAATCCAGTTATCACGACCTTTTTTCCTTCTTCCCTCTTACCCCCTTTCTTTTGCTCTCCTATCTTTTTTACCGCCTATATCGTCCATTTTTTTTATTCTGTCAGAAAAAATACATCCATCCAACCAAGCTAAGCGGGGTTGCCATACACACCTTTTATAAGGAGCATTCATACTTACGGCATGAAGGTAATCGCGACAGTTCGCGACACCTGGTATTCCTTCTAGCCACGATGGCCTATCATACCTAAGTATGTCTTTACCTTGTGCATTATTGACCAGATTGTGAAGAAAAGCATGAAGCCCATGCCAGTGCAGGTGGCGAGTAAGAGCGGCGTTATTTCCCAGTTGTTCCGCAACACGTGGCCGAGACGAAACCTGTTGGGGATGGGCATGTCGTACTGGGTCGGCGGGAAGATTTCTCCTGCAAACCGCCTCGGCTGCAACTGGACCCCTCGGAGTAAACACGGAAGGCGAAGGGGACGTACGACTTTGGACAACATTTTAATATTGTAAAGGAGGATAATAAATTACAAATGGACGGTAAAAGAAAACATCGCGACCATCGCGATAGTTGGTCACTTTGATGTTTTGCAATCTATTCAGATTTATAGGGTGTAGCCAAATGTTAAACCGGAAATGTAATTAATTTGCCGTCTGGCCGAGCTAATCTCTATTCTCAAGACTTGTTTTGAGGTCCATCTACTAATCTTTACATAGTATAAAACAAAGTCGCTTTCCGAGTCTGTCTGTGTATTGGTTAACTCCTCCTAAACCACGCAACGGATTTCGATGGGGTTTCCACCATCAGTTATATAATTTTTCACGGACGGTTGTTATGTATAATACATTCTAGTTTATGTTCGGGTGTTATTGAAAACGTACAAAAACTTAAACTTACTAGTATATTATGAACAAAGCCCGGTTTGACGGGAGCAATTATGTACGGAAGTGTCAATAGTGAGAGGTCACATTCATAAATCGATGTCGATAAGAGGATGTGATGTAAATACTGTAGCCGTTATATCATCCCGAAATATTATAATTGTACATAAAATAAAAATGAACTTTGTATATTTTAATATTTTATTTAACTTTCATAGTAGGTAGGTATTATTATTTTTTCTTAATTTTCCCGTTTTAAACTTTCTCGCCTTGGTGATAATATCGATTTCAGCCAACTAAATGATCGATCAACTAAAAGAGGTGTGCGAGTAATGGAAAAGTACCTATGACGCTCGTTATTTTATAATTAGGTACGATCACTCAAAATTGCTTCACATGGATATCGTTAAAAGAGTCGATATTTAATTCAGCACTAGCAGAAGTGCATTCTTGCTCCCTTCAAACCGGAGTTTGATGATAAACGCCAAAATACGTAATGAAAGCGCACTTTACCATCACAGCAAGTGGATATTCAAAATGGCTACGAATGTTTGCAACACTAGGTAACAAAGCTAGGCTTCACTTCACTAGTCACGGGTACACGTTCGCTTAAGCCGGAACTCCACTGCGGCCCACGCTGCACAGGCACGTTACTCCGTGAGCCACGCGGATCAATGGTTTCATGTGTTCCGCTGTAGGAGTATCTTGAGCGTGTGGAATTCCAGATTTAGGGATACAAAATTGCAACAAAAACTACACATTATACATTTCTGAATTGTTTATTATAGATTGTACTACAAAATAATAGGAAGTTTTCTACAGTTATAATAATATATTACATAAATAGCGAAACAATCCGAGCGGCCCGCCCGCGCTGGCGGCGGCCGCCCGCTACAACCATACAAAACAAATCGCTCTACTGAATGCAATGGATATGAAACTAATATAAATTATAAATTATTGAATACTGCTCATTTCCTATCATATTTGTGTAACCATAAATTATTAAAGTGTAAGCATAAAATAATCTATAAAAATCTTAATCATATAAAAAAATCAACATTCAGAATGTTTCAAAGTATATTTCAAGCGGCTCTCAATTAAAAATACACTAATTACATCTGTCACACTGTAGGTAGGTACATTAATTATTTCTTAAATAGATATATCTATGATTGCTGAACCTAACATTAAAGTCACGTCGATGACTAATTAAAATAAACGTATACAAAAAATTAATATTAGGCAATATCACAACTAAACCACCTGTTTGCCACAGGCCAAATAAATTAACTACAAAATGTCATGTTGCACTTACGGAGAACCGAAGGCGCGTCCTGCGCTTCTCATAAACCGAGCCGCTGCGCTCCATTACCGTACTTGTTAACTGACAGCTCTATAAAACTCAAGCGCGGATGTTCTATTTCACGAAGTCCGTTTGACTCTGGTTGTAGTAGTGTAGACATGTACCAATAAGCGCGCTTGTGTGTAAAGATCGTGAGCGCTCTCGAGGTTACGCACACTAAAACAATCTGCATGTGCACTCCTGACCACATTTACAGTTAAACGGACTTCGTGAGATAGATTAACTGTATGCTTGGCTATCCTGTGACAATCTAATTAACTTTCTTTATTCGAACAGTACAGCAGATACTCAAAGTTATTTCGAGATAAAATTTGACATGCAATTTGACATGCACACTGTTTAAAATTTTATTTTAAAGTAACCTTTCTACCCGCGGTTTCAATATTCGAAACAGCCTTTAGTAATTATATTAAACAAACGGGTCATTGACTTAGCCGTACCGTTTAGTAATGAATAATCCTAAGGTCAATTTCAAATCAATTTATTTATTTTATTACTTGATTTCATAATTATATAAATTATTCAATTTATAATCCAATGATATAAAGATATCGTTCATTAAATAAATTAACTCAATTCGAAACATTAAATGACACTCAGACGAATTAAAAAAACGGAGAGACATGAAGTTTAAAACATGAAAATTTAAAATACAAATGAATCAGTCTCCAATTTCATTAAAATCTAACAAAATCGGTTTGTTTGCATGTATGTTTATAAACATTAGATTGACACAGGATTTAGAAGTGACTTTAGACTTAACTGTAATCAATCACATCTAACAAATTAGGGATGTTGACAGTACAAATCTGCCCCTTTTTATATAGTTCCAAAACGATACACTTTGTTTGTTTAGCACTGGTTTATGAAGTGATGAATAGAAAAATAAGTTCAGTCTTGATATTTTCGTATATTTGTGGGAGTATGAATCATAATGGTTAGTGTTATATGGGTAAGGACCAAAAAGTTGGCCACGCTAACTTACTCAATTAAATTTTCTATGAAACTTTTCCGTTGTGATACGAAAATTAGCCATGCCTTTGTAGGAATAAATTTCGTGTCACAACGGAACTTTTTTCACTTTTGTTGTTTGTATGGCTAACTACGCTTAACTATGGTCCAACTAGTTGGTCCTTACCCATATGTATATTTAATCTAGGTCTCTATCCCACCTTGTTAAACCCCATAATATTGTAATCACATTGTTAATGTTATATTAGCTCTTATTCATCTGATAGTAAAGGCGACCGTATCGTAAAAAAAGAAATATGGTTTATGGTTTTAAACGCAAAGTGAAATAGAGACCCAGTACATTGTCAACATCCCTATTCATACAGTAGATTTGCGGTTGGCAATGTTTTAATTCACGAGGGGGTGCGCCGCCACTTAAATTTAACGTTGCGTTAAATGTACGGAAAATTACGAAAGTGGGGCGCGACTTCGTGAAAAATACTAGACTCCATTTTTATAAATAACGCATTACCAGCCCCCTTCGAGGAGCATACGGCTTAGATGTGGAAATAAAAACAATTGTATAATATGTGAGTTTCCAAAATAAACCGCATCATCCTCCACAATTCACATAATACAAAATTGTTCGAACACACATTTCTAATTATAAAGAAATGTACGAAGTCGACGATTGCACTGCGGGTGAACTTTTTAAAAGTTGTACATTCAGATCCTTTGAACATTTTGTGACCGAAATTTGTCGTTTAGCACTTTTCAAAGACAAAGAAAACAGGCCCTGGTTTATGGCTGTAGGTACAACTTGTAATACCACCCATTTATTGATTAACAGTTTCGCCTCGCTCGTGGCGCTTTGTTCTTAACTTTGCTATTAAGCAGGATAAACTCATTACACGGTAATGTAATCACTATAACAAAATAAAATTCAAGCAAATAAAATAGTCATGGTCAGTCTAAACATACAGTACAACGTACCAGGAGATTTCCTCGTGTAAAAATAGTTCATCTATTACTGGGGCTGCTCGGGACCATCCGCGTAACTTGCAACAGTGCAACGTACACGTAATACGAAACAACATATTCGACAACACCGGTCCTTGTACACTAGAAATATTAAACGTACTCGCGGTGAAAATAATAATTTGGCAAGTTCTTCAACCTACTCTGAAATCGTATTGTTTATTGGTGTTTCCCTTACTACATCATTAGCTTAACTATAGGGAGTTTTAATTATATTTGTGCAGATTTAAGACTTGTTGTACTCTCCTCGCGATAGTGATAGGATGTTAAACACAGAAGTGTTCTAACTACTGACGTATAACTGCTTAACACTATTTTCCTGTACTGAGAGATATTATATTTAAAGTATTCGTTCCACGCCCCTAAATCCTTCGAGTGCTCTTTCCAACGTTGTTACTGGAACCACGCTCGCGAGGGCCACTTGCATCATTTTTAATATTAAAATATTATAACTAGTAATATCAACTTGTTTAATTAAAATTTTAGCTGATACGCAAGCTGCAAGTCATCGAGATATAAGTATCATATAAATGCTATTCGATGCAAGCGGCCCTTTTCATGGCGACATTCGTCTCAACGCAATCCGATCTTGTGCCGGGATAAATTGGCGACGAGGTGAAAAAGCAGGAATGTGTTGCGTTCACACGAAGGAGAACCTCGTTAATATAATCATTTAAGTCCAAATCCAAGCTAAATCGTCACGTTCATTGAGCACTGCTAACCTTATCCATAACAACTAAACAGTCTACGCCTCAGGCTCTCGCTGATTCGATGAGAAACTAAAAGCGGGGACATCCATAGACAACAGTTTCGATGAATGAATGCGTCGAGTGGGTATGAGTTGAGATTCTTGATATGTGGCGAGCTTAAGCCTGAAGGCGGAATGTCAGTAGGTCCCCAGCGCGGGTATTTACAACGGCTCCCGACCGGACCACGGCATAGCACCTGTATCGTTCACTGTACACGTCTGTTTCACTATACACTTCACCCGGTCCCTGCAAATAAAGTCATTGAAAATTAAGCGGGCAATTAGGTCAAACATGATCGGAAATCAAATAAACTTTAAGAAGAAAGCAACAAATCATGGCGCGGTAGGTAAATGTAATTATTTCATGCTGTTTGTATGATTTTATTGTATTCATTATAATCCTAGCGAAAAAAAACGAAAGGTGTGCTATGGGTGAGAATAAACATAATATAGCGGTGTCATAAATCCGAGAGAAATAGTAGTTTAAGGAACTGATGCATAATGAGAGGTCTTAAAATATGAGTTTTATGAAAGGAGCGTCTGCGAGTTTCATAATAGGATCACACGAGTGTATTAAGGCCTGCATACACTACTTTATCTACACACAATACATATACACAACAAACAAACAGCTAATCACAATCCTACTTCCATAACAGCAAACAAATGACAACAATAATGGCGCCAATTCGATCCTTCATCAAGACGAACGTTTTAAATCGTAGTCAAACGAATGAAGTTCCTATTATCATGTCAGTCGAGATCAAATATCATGTGGTTTATATTAAAAAAAAAAAACGTACTGAATTGACGATTCGTATCGATAACCGGTTAAATATCGGATACTAGAATAGAGAACCTCTTGAGTTTTGACAGCTGTTCCAAATTTAATCTCATAACCTTACAAAAATTGATACTGTAATTACATTAGTACAGGGCCTCTATTCTACAAGGTTATAACACTTATAACGATATCGTTTTTGACCTGTTTCCGTATTGTCAACGTTTTGATAACTCTTATGTCATTCACAATAATGGCGAGTGTGACATAAACGATTCTTAAACGTGTCAAACACGATATCGTTTTAACAAACCTGAATAGAGGCCCTGATGTATTGCATAAATTGTTTTCCTTTGTATTTTCACGGAAAAACACAAACGTATCTTGCTATTTCAGTCGAACACAGTTCAAAAAGTAATTGTAGTAGTAGATTTTACCTACTACCACAGATAAGTAAGTTCTCATAGTAAAACTGGTTGTAATAATGATGGTAATTTCCTACGGCTTTTGAACGCATTTTAGAGCACTAATAATATGTTCGTAGATAAAATCTATTACTATGTCATTTAACTCGCATAACTCGTTTTTACGAGCAGGACAAACTTGTATAATTTAATGCGACCAAGGTGTCGATCAGAACTTCAAAACTACAAGTATTTCTACCGGCATCATTTAAATTATCTATACAATATCTATTCTTATATTTATTATCTTTTTTTTCTTTTATTTTTGTTACTTTTTATTTTTTGTCTGCGTGT
>CASGFW010000200.1:0-20361 GCA_949316455.1 Acleris holmiana
GATACCTAAATAACATAATAGCTTAGTCATACATAGAACTCAATAAAAATAGAACTTCGTATTTATATAATATGTGCCCTCGTTTAAGGAGACTCGATGAGGTACAAAATTGCCAATGTATGGCGTTTTGGAGCGTAGCAGCATCGCGTCATCTGTCAAAAATCTACTTAAACTTGCTGCTGTATCCAGGGCATTAAAAAAAGTACACTTTGGTATTGGCTAGTATTTTTAGCTTGGCACAGTACTGCAACATTACGGACGCCGGTGGTGTGATAACTTTTCTTTTCAAAGCTAAGAAGTTTACGTTTTTTCTGTGGATTTAAAAATCAGACCTTAAGCTTAAAAAGTTAAAATTTAAACTAAGAAAATGAGTAGTGACAATGACGAAACATCTCTAACTCTTCAAGAAATAACTATTTCAATTATCTTGTGTAAAAGAAGTCGGATAGTAGAACTAGACAATATAATGTAGTACTTACGATATTTAGTTTTCTTATATTATTTTTAATGAACTCGTACAAAAAGCATTGTTCACTATAGTGTCATAATCAAACTTTTTAATCTCTTACCTTACTTAGGCCACGAAGCTGGTACTCGACTAAAAAGCTCTCTATTATTACACGATTGTGAAAAATACTAATTTATTTGCTTTTGCGATTATTACAAGTTTTAGACGTTTTCCTGTTTAACTACGCTTGATATTTATTACGTACTTGTTGCAAAGCATTCCAGAGTCATGCAGCTTGAACTGCAAAAGACTAAACTAACGAGTCCCAACACGGTAGGACTACGTTAATTATAGCGGAGATCCGTCGTTACCTTTCGGCTTCATCATCAGATCAGCACTTAGATAGCATAATACTGCACTATAATCTAGCTTAGATATATTACTACTCGCCAATGGTAAGGGGGGCTGTGTTGTTTTCACAGAGCAATGGTTAAAAAAAATAACATGCAATATGTGGAGCTGTAGTCAAGAACGCCACCGTACGACGAATTCGTTAGAGTGTTGCACTGTCGACTCAATGTAAAGGTATCAAGAAAGATAATTTATTCCAATTTATAAAAGTTTAAAAATAAGAGGCTTTATACTTTGTGCACAATTATGACCAAGAACAGAAATTCCGACATGTCAAAAAACGAAATTTTAAGTACGTTATTACAGATAGTAAGATAGACAATTACATAGACCAGTTATTGGGAGGACTTTTATCGACGGAATAATATTTGAAAATGCTGTCATTAATTTATAAAATAAATTTCTCAACAACCATAATTGTGGGATAACAATTTTTTCGCACACTTATATATAATAATAAAATATAAGTATAATGATCCAATTAATAAATGTGAATTGTTGTTTTGCTAAATTTATTTTCCTACGATAATACCTACCTATAGGTTTTTGGAACCGCGCTTAGCTTATCTGTCTTTTGTTGTATGTATTTATTAAAGATCTTTGCAATAATTTGTATCTTACTAATTCTGACTTTGTTTTATTACAAATTAAAATTGCAAATTGGAATATATAAAGTTCTCGTGTCACAGTGTTTTTAACAAAACTCCTCCGCAACAGGTTGACCGATTCTTAGGAAATTTTGTGTGTATATTCAGTAGGTTTGAGAATAGGATGTAATAGTAGATTGTTCAACAAGGGCCTAAAACAAGCCATAATGACACGAGATGTTTAGCCACGCGAGCGAGCTTGCGAGCGAGGGTGGCTGTAGTTCGAGTGCAATGTCACTATGGTTGTTTAGTCTCGCGTTAAACACTCTACTTTTCACTTTGAATGCGAGGAAAAAAACGACGTTCTAAACAATATTGTTTTTCAACAACGTACGCTCAATACAAGTTATGAACATCTATTCGAAATACAAATAGGAAAAAAAAGTTCCGCGGTTTTTTAGTAAAGTGATGTTTTAAATGCTTGCATATTTAGCCAACAGATTCAAACTTGGAAACCATTTTAAAAGTAATTGGACCACGCATAATAAAAGAGTTCGGCCTTAATATAATTAAATAGATTCATATTCGTAATAATTTATCGTGTTTCACGAAATTAAATCCTTTTTTTTATATATTTGCACAGTTGTCATTTTGAGGTTATTTCGACACCCAAAAATATGGTCCATTCACAATCACTGAAAATGGCGATAATCCTCCATTCACCAACACCGTGATTGGTTGTTTAGGGGTTTCCAAAGTAAATTAAAAAAAAAACTTTAATCCCTAGAGATTAATAAGGAGCTTTAGTCCCGATTCGCAGAGATTTAAGTAGCATTTTAAGAGAATGAGAAGTGAAAACTATTTTTCATAAGGTTTGTATTATATAAACGCGATAGTTTGGATGTTTGTTACTCAATCACGCCTCAACCACTGAACGGATTTGGATGAAATTTGGCAAACGTATAGTTCTCATCCTGGATTAGGATATAGGATACCTTTTACAACACTATTCCCTCGGGAACTGAATTCTACGCGAACGAAGTCGCGGCTATGTGGATATATTCTCTGTATATTAAACATTACAATGCTGCTGTAAACAAAAATGACTCGATAGATATCTACCATGACCGGCTCATTCCATTCAAATTCAAAATCATCTCTCTTGTTAGTTAGTTACTTATTGTTACTTACTTTCATTAACTACTTTTTATTTTTTGTTGTTGCTTTTATAGTTGTAATAGAAATAAAGTTACACCTAAACTAAGTACGTTTAATAGATAAGTAGATTAGTTTCACACAGATGCTCTTACTCCATGGTGAATGTTATGTACTCCGTAATTGTCGTGTATATCAGAATAATGTACCTACAATCTAAATCATGTCTTTGAAGTGTTACAATATATACGATGTGGATGTACTTATATTAAATAAATAAATAAATATATTTAAGATATTGTTGAAAATTATCCCGTTTTGCAGTGTTTTAACCAACTTCAAAAAAAGAGGAGATCATTCGTTATTTCGGCAAATTATAATTATAGTGAAATAAGAAGTTGACGAACTACGATATTGACAATATAATAATTCGACCATTTACTAAACGAACGAATTAAGATAGCGGCAAACTGAAAAGTAGACTAATGACGAAGTTGTCAAATTAAAATTATGAAAAATTAAAAAGTACACGAACATCGCTGACACCGTCGATATGGAGCAAGACACAATACAGTACCTCCATTCACCACATCAAGAATGTTAAAATTATTACAGGAAGCTTGTGCACATGTCACTAAAACAGACTGTGATCGGGTAGTAAACAGCACCGTGCGACGAATAATTGAAGACTATGAAACCGATGTAAACGTAGACAATATTGTTCACCATGAAATCATAGGAAACGTAGCGGATGATAGCAGTGACGATTGTTCTTCAAAGAGTAATAGTGATTTAAATTAATCGGATTAAAAAACATTTGAGTAGCTTAGTCCAATTTTTTTAAACATGTTGAGTTTTAAGTTTTAAATGTATTAGAATAAATAATTAATTTGATCAGGGAATATGGCCCTTTATGTTTATACGTTATTTCTTTAAAATACTTTTTAAAATATAATTCTCGCACTTGACTGAAATTTTACGATACTAAGGGTGGAATCACAGATATCAGCACCGATTCGCGCATTTTGTCTATAGATAGCTACTTTGTATGAAGATGCGTACGCACGGATTCTCCTTTCGCATGCGTACGCATCTTCATAAATAACAAACATTTTCTATAGACAAAATGCGGATCGGTGCTGATATCTGTGGTTCCACCCTAAAATAGAGTGTTTCACAACACTATTGTCAGCTATCAAAAGTGCCATCACTCGATGTCCCTATTTTAGAGATTTTTTAAAGAGTTTGGCCTTAACAAATTATAGTAGGTAGTCCGTGATAAGCAGAGATCGGACAAATGGGCGTCATTATTCGCAATAATGTGGACATGACTCCATAGATTTCAATTAAATAAATTCGATTACATTAATTGATTACTTACCCTAAAAAATATTTCGATCTTTTACAAGGCAGTAATTATTAATAAATAAATAATACAAAGATTTGTTATTGTGTATATTTATTAAAGCAAATAAACAGGTATTTTAATAATTTTTCCGTGGTTATTTTATTCCTTTTCACGGCTAAAATAAACTTATGGGTTGAAGACTCCTTTCGCAATCCACGGATATTAATGGAGCAAACTTATGTACTTAAATTAATATAATTATTTATTTATAACTATCCTGTAAAGGATCAAGATTGTTCAGGTAAGAAATACATTAATATAATTTAATTTGTTTAATTAAAATTGGAGTCATGTCCACATTATTGCGAGTAATGACACCCATTTGTCCGATCTCTGGTGATAAGAATTACTCAGTGATACGAATAAAAAAAAATTAATGTTTATATTAAAATATATGAAATTTAATGTATGTTTTTGATATCCTTGTAATAGTAAATAATTTATGTTTTTATTAATACCTATTTTGTTGTGCATGGTTAAAGACTGAGTTAGTTTGATTTTTGTACAGCTCTTGCGTTGAGCAGTAAAGCATTAGTCCCTATTGATTATTATGAAGTTATTGTTTAATAGATTAAAGAGGGCGTGTTGGAGGCTGAATGTATTAGTTAGTTAATACTGGCATATTAATCATTTTACATGTTTAAATAATGAGTTAGCAACGGTGTCGTTTATACTATTTTTTGAGCTGTCACTCGGATTCCGGTAACCTTCGGAGAGGGAAGATGGCCGATTGAAAAATGCCCGGCTTTTACTTTTGATTTATTCTGTTTACCGATTTACTCTATTCACCAATGTCAATTTGTGATTTCGCCAATGTCAATTAGCGAAATCACTGTGTGGACCGCCATTTAATAAAAAAGAAGAAGAAGAAGAGCTGTCACTCGTGATTCCTATAGAATATAACATTGTCCACACCTGCATCCACTCTGATAATTTACCATTAACATCTTAAACCCCTTAATCGGCGCGAGAATGTGAATGGGTAAAAGCAAGAAAACGGTTGAGTGGTGGTGGTACCGGCCGCGCCTCGTCGTCGCGCGCGCCCCTCGCGCCTTCGTCCCCCTCGAGCGCGGATCAGACAACCATCAAGCGCGGTTTTGGCAGCGCCGTGATTTGTTTCGGGACTCTCCTTGGCCTACAATTTTGGGTTCACACGTCACGACTGGCGTTTATTTCTAAATCGGCCACGTGCTCTTCATTAGTTTGTAAGTTTTATTCACCCCGTTTATTGTAAGTACATACTATCACGCAAAGCTTTCATAATGGACAAAAATCTATTGGAAGAACCCGACCTCCTGGACGACCTATATACCATATGTAACTACTTAGAAAATAAATAAATCCGACTACCTCGAATTGTTTAAGATTTCTTCTCTAACCACAGAATAAGATACTCTAAGCAGAAATAATATAACTATAATGAATTTTCAATTCATTCATTCAATTCATTCATTATTTATTGTAGACAGTCAAACAGCAAATTGTCTTTAACTGTAGTACCTTCTCGTAGATGAGTTGTTTTATTTCAGCCTTGGTGCGTATAACGTGCGTTGTGCGTTTTTTTTTATAACAATCCAGGCATTACTTAAAGCTTTCAAGTTAATTTACATTAGTCACGCTTTTATGTATTAACGATTTAGCTTTAATATATTTGTAACGCCGGATCTTTTGTAAAGAAATTAAAAGTTCGCAGTAAATTACTTAAAGGGCGATGAATCATTGTAAACTGTATAAATCACCACCTAAAGTTCCATCATCCATGAACCACACGTTGGACATTGGTTGAAGACGTTGGATGGATAATATGGTACAATTTTCTGCGAGACTAAATACAGTCGGACCGAGAGGATCCATTTGTTTACTACTAACTGATGATGAAATTTCATTACTACAATACCTACCTACGTTAATTTTAATAAGGAACCATAATATTGTCAATATAAATTATCAATTTTGTCTTTATCTCGCGGTAAAGGGCTCCATCCACAGAATTAGTAGAACACAAAATTATCGTTCACATCCACTTTCAGAACAGCATCACCTTTTCACAAAAGCTTCACGGCCCCCTTGCCAGCCAAAGCCTGGTTGTACTCGTATAGGCTGGACAGAATTGGTCTGATGCAACTACCCTGTGTATTTTTAAGGGCACAAAGAAGCACCGTACAGGACCTCAGTGACCTCATCGTTCACATGCCCAGAAGTAATACGATGACAAAAGCCGTCAGATCCCTCAGAAGTGACTTACCAGTTCTACTACTACCTCCGCTTAATAAATCTTAAAGGTGCTGCGGTGTGAGAACATGTGGTTCAGGTCTAGAAGGACGCGATGGCTACTGACACGTCTAGGACGAGGGCTTCCAATGTAGCGTGAGTCCTGTAATACTTCAAGGAGGTGGATATCAACTGCTGGCGGGTGGATATTTTCCTTTTAAAGCTGAGAGGGTTTCAGGGGAAGTGGGCGCTATTGCGTTAAGGGGGCACCAAGCTTTTTGCGCTCATTAACTTTAGGTATTTTATGCACTCTGTGTATGTGTGCGTATAGCACACCAGCAAGGAGCGAGCTGGAGCCATGCGCCGGCCGCGCGCCGCGCCTGACGGAGCCGTGCGCCGATCCACTAGGCGCGGAGGTTGCTACCAATGTTTACAAAATAAAAAAACATAATCGATTTCCGAATACTTTTATTAAAATATTGACTATAAGAAGTTAAAAACTTTTTTCAGTCTACATTTTTTTTTAAATTTGTTGTTTACTGTCGGTAGGTAAGGTAGGATTGAATTACTTGTATGAGGTACAGTCACATCACGAGATTGTTGAGCCACTCTAGAACCCACTCACAGATAGATAGATAATTTTTAATTAATGTCGTTTGTACATCTAAGGTGTATTTAGCTAGTGTTAAGTTATTTATAATATTTATTGGGCAAATTGTTCGGCTAAAGAGAATAAATCATAAGTAAAAGCCGTACATCTTCCAATCGGCCATCTTCCCTCTCCGAAGGTTACCGGGAGAACCCTTTCATAGAAAGTTGACGGTAAATTTTGACGTAAATAATTTCTTTTGCGTGACTTGACGCTGTCATTAGGACAGAGTTCTATGGTGGCTCAACAACCCCGTGATTTAATGTGACTGTATATTGAAATGAAATAAAACCTAATTACCTTTATTGACAATATTCTAAGCACAAAATAAAGTGAACTCAATACCTAATGTAAAGTAATAAGAACGGCTGAGTAGGGCAAAAATCCCAGTCATGGACCCTTTCTTCAAGATATTATTTTTAACTGACTTCAAAGAAAAGGAAGTTCTCAGTTTGACCTGTATGTATGTATGTAGGTATGTTTGTCCGCGATTATCTCACGTTTGGCTGAACCGTTTTTAATGCGGTTTTCAGAAAAGTATTTGTTTCACATAGGAGAAGGTGTTGGTATTTTAACCGTCTTTAAAAAAAAGGATCTTAGTTTGTACGAATGTTTATCCATGATTATTTCCGCAAAAACTTCAATGTCTGATTCTGATCACTATAAAGTATAAAATTAAATTGATGTTTTAAAAAACTAAAAACTTAAAGCTGCTGTATCAATCACATATTTAGAAGTTCCTACTTAATGTTTGTATGTATATAATGTAATGAATAATGTACGCAGGTATCTTTAGAAAAAAATATTAGGACATAAGAAACAACAATAATCAATATCGGATTTTACTTCACGGCATTATTTTGTCTGTGTGAGTAAGCAATGTCATTGTCTATTTCTCCATCCACTGAAAGACAATAAATTTGGTCCATTGGCATCCTGTAATAAAACAGAACGTTTTGATTTAACTATAATTTATTTATTAACAGAATTAGTTTTTGGATGAAATTTTGTAATCCTCATTCTATAAAAATAATTCGTATTTGGGACTTACAATTCCATTGTGTGGTAAATTTTATAATCGATGTCAACCAATTCATTTACTCTGTAAATTGAAAAAATATAAAGATAATGTGAAAATTCATACTAAATTTATTAAAATGTTTTCCTATACACCTCTTACTATTTTTACGCATACCTCACCGGTTCATTAGGTACCTCACTCTTTGCTTTGTAGCGAAGTGCCAACAACTGGAACATTAACCCTATAAATAAAAAATATGAATAATTTTGCAATTTTACTCATTTGTTGAAATATAGTTGTTAGGTACTGAGTATACTTACGGAGTATTCTCTTTGTCTTCAGATTTCTGGAGATGTCTTGCTCAAGAAATATTGAAACCATCCCAAGAAGTAACAATATTATATAATTAATTATAGTAAAAAAAACCTCGGGTCGTTCTAAGAAGCTTGTTTTGCCTGTAAATGTGTTTTTTTAGCTAAACTATTTTTATATCTTGGTAAATATTCACCATAGAAGTGTATTTTTTATATACCTACCTACTAATTGAAAGAACTTCGCGTGTTGTTTAAAATTACTTGTGTAAATAAACCAATTTTGGCCCAAAACATCAAGACTACAACTAAACGATTACAAAGTCTTAGTAATACAAATCGATACATCTCGAAAATCAGTCTACGTTGCTACCGATTTATTTTCTCCTCCCTTAGCGTGGCATTTTGACAACTGTCAAATCAGGTTTCTTAGAACTACTCCACTATCAGTAGGTTTACGATTTTAACTAACTTCATTTCTTCACGCAAGCGTTTAGCTTTGTGCTTTTGCCAACCCCTTCTCTTCCTTTCTTGGTTGTGTTTGTTCCCCATTTAAAATAAAGTGAATAATCACAAAAATCGCGATAAACGCAACCAACCAACTTGCGACACAGCCTCCGCGTCCGACGGCCGAAGCCTGACTAATGCGGACATGGGGGAAACGTGATGGCTCTGGCTAAAATGGACGAAACGCGTGCGAATTTAGGTATTTCCTTCATATTAGTAAAATAAAAACACATTTTCAAATCTAAAGTGTAGAATATATAGAAGACGTGTAGTTTTGTTGTAAATCCAAAACTGATGATCTTCCGTGAAGTAATTACGCCGTACTAAGTGTTTATTTTGTTATGTAGAGGTATCTTTGGATGTTTTTTCTATCGAGGGAAGTACAAGTAATCGTGTTTCTAAAGTATGTTGATATATAGAGTGATTCCTTAAATATCTTACATATGAATTGCATAACTAAAGCTTCAGTAAAAACAATGCAGCAGGCGATCAAACGAACGCATTTTTTTCGTAATTACGTATCGTTGCCTCGGCGCACTCTTAAAAGAAAATAAGTTTCGTGCATCCCCTCTTATCACCGTCACGAAGTTTACTTAGGACCAACTCAGTTACCGGTTTCACGGATCACAGAATATTAGATAGTTCTTGAGGAAATAATGACTTTTACGTAAGTAAGTAAACGGACTCGTGGGCGAACCGTAGAATAAAATATTTCTTGAGATGCGTTGGTGTGAGTGGTCTCTCCGATACATCACTCTGTGACTATGTTTAAGCAAACGGAGCGTACGACGTCGATGGTGAACGACTTCTAAATAATGTACCTACAGAGATAATTTACGACGTTCCTGATCACTTAACTAGGAACACCTGTCGAGCATAACACAAACTTAGGACATTTAAATACAACTCGTATAAAAACGTAGCATTATTGGCATAGGTTTTAATGTGCCGAAAGTCGATGGAAATACCTACTCCCCGGTTCGAGCTGGATTCGTTGTTCATTACTTTGAATCACCTAACTGATTTATCAGTTCAGTGCTAACCATTCTGACAATTAGCCATCAAACGAAAAAAACCTGCATTTAAAAACTGCTGCTTTGTGGGTGGGGTGGCTTAAAGCTACAAACAAACAGACCTGCAGTCGCACATCACAGACAGGCGTCAAACTTGTAAGGGTTGGTCACAATCCTTTACTTAACATCACAAGTTAATTTGTTTGTTTGTCAGTATGTGTACGTCAAATCTAGGAAGTCAATTTTGAACCAGTTTCCGTCATCGGACTTGGCTATAATCTATACTAATATTATAAAGAGGAAAGATTTGTTTGTTTGTTTCGAATAGGCTCCGAAACTGCTGGACCGATTTGGAAAATTCTTTACCATTAGAAGCCGACATAATGTCGGCTTCATGAACATGGGCTACTTTTTATCGAGTGATTCAAGAGGAAGATTTATATTTAATACTTTAACCCGAAGCGAAGCGAGGGCGGGTCGCTAGTATTAAATACATTTGTATCCCAGATGACAACGTAATGGTATTGTTGTCTAAGAGCTGATCTTATGATGGCTGATGACATGTCATGATGGAGTCGGATGGTGGCAACAAGACCGCAGCTGTACTTGACGTAGATCAACCTAGTTCAACCTCGTAAGGTTGGATAAGTACCTGTCCGTGCAGGTGCAACGACAGGCCGGCGGTCGGCAAAAAAAACCTAATGTATTTTTAGGGTTCCGTTCCCAAACGGTAAAAACGGGACCCTATTACTAAGGGCCGTATTTATAAACTCTTCTTGGTTTTAAGGCCCGTCACAAGATAAGTCAAAGTAAACATCAACCCATAGAAAACTGTCATTATTGACGCAGCTTGAGACGAGCATTAAAGTCGAGATCAGTTTATTAATACGGCCCTTAGGCCCGTATCGATAAACTCGACTCAAAACGTGACCTGAGAACTCATCAATTGAGACCGTCTCGAGGCGTAATCCTGGAGCCAAGATGGTCGCTTATTTATAAACTCATTTTGAGAAGCTCTCCATTGAGATGATCTTATTAATAATATATCATTAAGCGCATTTCAATCCCTGCACGGCTAGCACTATCATTTTTTGATCGACCAACGAAACGTTTTGAATCTGCATGGTTCCTAAAAATAAATTATTTTGCGTTTAAACTTGACAAAGGTAAGATACTTAAACCATAATAAATCCATATTTCTAAAGTAAATTGACATAGCAAGTCATTATTTTAAAAGTATTTCTTTTAACTAGTTTTCCGCTTAAAGATGATCACGTAAGTGCGTAAAATTTCTAAATATTTCAAAAACTCCCAGTGAAATTAAATTGAAAAAACGAAACGTGCGTAGCGGGAATTTCTTTAGTTATTGTTCTATTGACAGTAGTTTACTTACAGGTTATAACTATAAGTTTTTTTAAGTGAATTGGGTCTTTAACATTGACTATGTACATGTATAATCATTGGTATTTAAGCATTATACAAGTTAAAAAGTGCAGCTACCGACGCCTTCTCCTCTCACCGCAGGCTGACTGTCGCCGCGCCGTTAGGATTAGGGGCCTCCTAACTGGAAGACGTCGCCGCGGCTCACAAACATACGAAAAGAGATTAAATATGTTCAAATTGACGCCATATGTGGACACCACTGAAAGGGGCGACACCCCGATCTGTCTCCGCGGCCCTGACGGGGGCCGAGAACACCAACGACAAAGGTGCAGCTTCTCGAATCCAACTCGGCACCAACCTACCTAGCTGATGATGTACCTACCTATTAAAAAAATCAAACGTATCCTGAAGGTCAACCCCTACAGCAAGCATATCGAGGGCTGGAGCCTGGAAGAATTCCTTCTGCTTGAGATGAAAAATGAAAGCCGCTACAGGGGAAGAAGCCAAATGCATAATTTGCACTGTTTCCCTTTTATCAGGATATTGAAGGAGGTAATATTCTTAAGCTGCCAATTTGCCTACAGCCTTAAGTTATTAGGAATCTATTATTAATCAGTCCTCAAACTGCCTCAGTGTATTGGTTAAATATGATCAAGGCTATAATTTATGATCACCAAGACTTACTAGACAAATTCTTATTTGAATGTTGTTTATCAAAGATAGTTTTGACATAATTATTCAGACAGTTTATGTGCATTATTGTTGTTAAAATATGCATGTATTTTTTAAACTTTTAGTATTAAATATAAATTAAAAGATCAAACTAACATAATTTCTAAACAGTTAATAAAGTGTGTAAAACAGGTAGGATTTCATTACACTTATTATTTTTGTTATTTTCAGATCTATGGTCTGCCGTCCCCTGGAAAACTGGTGTTTAATGTGTTATTGATAACTTTATTAAATAATTATTATTTTCTCAATTAAAATTCAACTGCAGTTTACCTGAATGTTTTATTTTTGCATATTTTATAACTGGTTAGCACAAGTTGTATTTTCTCAGTTGTCCCTTATTTATTGGTTTTTGTTTGTTTATAGACTAGGTGGAGAGTTACCAAGTGACAAACGAGTCGCAGGAACTTGTGCTAACTGTTCAGCAAATAAAACCATATTTTTGTCATTATACCTACAATTAACAATAATAATCCATGCACTAATGGAAGAAATCTATGCTTTATTTTTCTCTATTATGTAATTATTATCTCTTTTCCTTGTACAATAAAATGTTTACATACATACACATATCCCATTAGGCCACTTGTCAGTGTGACACTGGACTTGTTCCTCTCAAGTTAAAAGTTAGGGCCTGAGGCCTGTTTCATAAAAGCTTGTAATTTGTAATACAAGTGCAAGTCTCTTTTTTTTTACATACTGTGGGAAAGAGATTTCCGCTTATAATATAAGCTATTATTTTATATGCAAAAGGCCCCTGTTTGAATTGTAGTTAAACTAATTGTTAAAAATCATAACTAATGGTAAAATCTCAAGGAAATGTGTCAAAATTTCGAAATTTAACCATTACTTCAGTTAACTATTGATCAAACAACTCAGCCAATGGCTCGGCAAGTGGAAGTTATCATGTCACAGGTGGACCAGTTCAGATCAGTGCTGTCAAATTTTAAATAACTAAACTAAAATTTATAACATCAAACTTGATTCTAGGCTGACGAGGATAGAGATTAATGTTTATAAATTCAAGTTTACAGACATTTAATATCAGAAAGTTTGATGTTTAAACAAATAAATTTATGTAGGTACACCATGGTCCCACTGATATATAAAATCAGAGAACACTGATCTGAAAGGGCCTCAGTGTATGAACTAAAAACATTAAAATTCATAATTACAATATAAACACCACAACACCATCAACCAATACCATTACCCTGGATCCTTGTTGATTTTGGGTTTAAAAAGTAAATATATATGTGAGAATCAAATAACATTGTTTTATTGCTCTGCCACATACAAAGCCGCCTTTCTGTATTCCATAATCACTTTGAGGCTGCTAGAAAAGATATAGAGTTCAGAGAGCCTGTTATGGTTACCTTTGGTACATACCTATGTAGGATCCAAATACTTTCATTACGCTGAGTTAAATAATGTCAGAGTACCTATAGTTTGTATGAAATTTCAAGCATAATGGGACCCAAAATGTCTTCACCAATAAATAAAACTACTATTATCATGTAGCAAGTTTAATTTATAAATAAAACACAAAATTTACAGGTTTTAAAATCAACTCGCTACCTTATTTTATTTGTATCTGATTCGCTGCATTCTATTGTTTCATAGCTGCAATAAGTAGGTACAAAATATTTTGTACTTAAGTTTCCCAACACATCAGACTAGGTTGAGGCTAGTTCATTCAATTAATAATATCAAGATCATGTTAACCTAAACAAAATATTTTAACTTTCTACAAGCAATATTTCAAACATTATTTTAATATTCTCAAGTTTTAAGCTGAATTTACCCTCTTTTCTACTCTTTGTAATTATCATGTAGAGCTTTGATAGTAGACCAATAATGTTTAATCACTTGACAATTCATTATTTGAACATAGGTATTGGACTTAAGGGTTGTAGGCACTAGCGCTTTGAAAAAACTAGGTAATAAAAATGACATGTCTAATATTATTAATTATTCATACGAGTATTAATGTTTAGTACCATAGAACTAATCAACAACTTTACTTACACGTAAGTACCTCTTTCATGTAGAACAAGACAAGACATGATGACACAATGTAAACAAATTTCTAACCTATAAATAAGTTTACAAAGACATGAGTATACTTCAAGTTTGTTTAGCAACTGGCAAGCGAATTGCCATAGTCTTCAACTGCGTAGGGCCGCTACTGAGATTCGTGAACACCGACTTCTCAAAATATCCAAATCCCTTTATTGCATCCTTGATTATTTCCGGCGAACCTCGCCATGTTATCCAAGTTTCCCATTATTGGACTGGCGACAACCTACAAAACGAATTAAAGTTAAACTTACTATCTAATCACAAATGATAGAAACAAGATTCTTCGGGTGGTTCACGATTATTTTTCACATACCTAGGTAGGTATCTACAGTGCTCCTTTTTGCTCCGCGTTTATGTCAGGACCCGAAATTGTTATTAAGTACTAGTTGATTGTGTGTACCATACGTTTTTAAAGAAATCACTCAGTTTTTATTACAATACCTTCGTAATTAAACGATGCCTACCTTGTCTTTGTCTGACATGTCATTGTCAATCAATTTGTCAACAAAATAAAAACACGTAACGCCCCCTCCTCTTCTTCTTCTTCTTCTTTTTTAATTAATGGCGGTCCACACAGTGATTTCGCCAATGACAAGTGAATAGAGTAAATCAGTAAACAGAATAAATCAAAAGTAAAAGCCGGGCATTTTTCAATCGGCCATCTTCCCTCCCCGAAGGTTACCGGCCCCCTCCTCTCTACTTTAGCAACCCGTTTCACGAAATGTTTAGTTACAAGACCTTATAGTATAAAGTTTATATTAATCTATCGTTAACAAAGTATTAAATGAGCTTTATTGGTTTTCTATACGGCAGCAAATAAAAATATTAGACATATTGTGGATGCGATTTAAATCGGGTTAAGATTGTTGAAATAGGATTGGATGCAAGTTGGATGGGTAGGTCTGGCTAGGTACCTACATACTGATATGATAAAATATTGGTAGGATTTTAGTATCAATATTTCTTACATAACAAGACATTCACTGGCTTAGTATTTGAGTGCACTGTACTATAAAATAAATGTAAATTGTACTTACGTGAAATGAGCCCGTGGATGGGAGGTAAATTTTTCGCGCCTCCGGATTGCGCATTATTGTTAAACACAAACATTATAGGGAACTATTGTGTCGCCCGCTTGGTCGGTCTGTTTCCGATATCTTTATACCTAATATAAATTATCTAGCATCTATAATAGTTTCACATTAACACCACACATAGCACACAATTTTTGAAGGCAGTTTTATATGGCGGCAAAGTCAAAACTTCGATTTAAGTATAATAATTATTAAAGTTATACGTTTTCGATGTAAAATTTTGCCTCATAAATTTTATAAATGACACTTTATTATTCTTAAACCGATTAATCTGATAAAAAGAAACCATATGTTCGACTATTTTGCAGTGCGTCCGCCATGTTTTCGGGTGTTGAGATTATGTCAAGTCACCAAAAGACCATACTCAGGATCAGGATTAGATCCCCATACAACTAGCCGCCTCGTCTGATACAAGGAAAAACAAACGTAACTTCTTTGCCTTTTAAAATTAGAGGTTACTACATAGTGTCTAATGTATGCTAGCCTAGTCGGTAGTGACCCTGCCTTCGAAGCGCGTGGGGCCCTGGTCCTGGGTTCAAATCCCGGTAAGGGCAAATATTTGTGTGGTGAGCACGAGTGTTTGTTCCTGAGTCTAGAATATTTTCTAAGTATTTAAGTATATCGTTGTTTTGGTCCCATAGTAGGTACAAGCCTAGAGCTTAGTTTGGGACTAGGGTAATTTGTGTGACATTGTCCTGTGATATTAATTTTATTTATTTATTTATAATTATTAATTGATAATGGTACGGAACCCTTAGTGCGCGATTCCGACTTGAACTTGACCAGTTTTTATAAAACGTATTGATGGTAATATGTTATTCCTCCCTTCCTCCTTATACATATTGCGTAGGTAACTTATACAACGGCGCGGGGTTTGATAAATGATAATCTAATTTATTACATCGCCCGAGTTCCCAATCTCCAGGATAATGCGCAGATAAACATAATTATGGTTATGGCATTAAATAACCGCTACACTAAACAAAACTAAATATGTTTCGGCATCTCGTTGATATGGCGGTGTTTCTCTTAAAGATATAGGGCTCAAGGAAGATGGCCGGATATTTGTGAATGGACACATAACCCTTTACAATAAATGGCTAAGTGAGGCTAAAACTTTAGCAAAGGAAATAAACTGCAAGTACGTTTGAACCAAGCATTGCAAAATCCTTGTGTAACGGGCCAAAGGTCATCTGTCCAGTTAATTTCAGAAATATTTAATTATTTAATAAAGGACAGCATTCAAATTAATAGAATAGGAAGTATGTTATGTTATGTAAGAGTTTAAGTAATGACTATAGAAAACGTAAATTACAAAACTATTTAACAAGATAACATAGTTAAAGAATTAATTAGTATATTTGAAATTCTTATTAAAAATAAACTGTTAATAGTTTATAAAATTTATAATTTAATATTTTTAATAAAATTCTAATATAGTTAATTTAACATTTAAAAAGAAAAACGTAATTAATCAAATTAAAGTTATGAAAAATATGGCAAGATAATGTACGCAAAATTTTACCTTAAAAACATCGACTCGCTACTGCGCATGTCGAAATGAAAACATGATGTAGGTAACTGGTGAGACTGAAGAACCTGAAGACCGCGGTGATCGCAATGTAATAGTTGAAAAGCTATAAACGTAGGTCGCCATATTGGTGGTGCTGGTGTGCTTGTGGTGGGGCTTTTGCTCATTGACACTCGTCACGTGCGGACGGTTGTTGCTATGGGGTCGTACTTACGTTACAAGATCAAAAATAAATATTTAAAATTTTTGTTCGGAATAATGTGACATTAAATTAAGGTTTTAAATTTTAGTATTGCGATTTATATAATTGGGGTTTAGAATACTTTTTTTTATTCGCAAGTTATTGGTAAGACTTATTCTTTTCTGTTACAGATTTTTGACAAGAAAGAAGTAGTCGACAAGTTTAGAAGATTTTTAGGTGACATGTGTCTGGCTAATTTTAAATTTGTAAATTTAGTTTGGGGGTTTTGGGGAATAGTTTTGGAGTTGTGAGAGTTTTTGAATTAAGATAGATCAGCAAATTTTCGTGCCAGAGCGGTGTCCAGGCTAACAGTTTGCCTGAGGAATCACGCTGACCCCAACGGTGACAAATAGGCTTTGTTTGGAACTCTGTACAATCTAAAAGACGGATTGGGCGTCCCTAGATGAACTTTTTATCTATATAAGTGGCCACCATTCATTCACATTTGCCAGGGTGGAGTGGGATCGGGGTCCACAGGTTGGGCATGCAATTGCACCCGTGATAGCTCTGGGAAGTTTGAGGATTGGTTCCTTATAACCCTATTTATACACTAAACCACACAATAGAGCGTCATACTCTCACAGTCTTGGACTTCGGTCTGTGTGAGGGGGGTTAGGAAAATGAGTGCCGTATTGCCTCGGGGTGGTCTATCGTCCTACACTACCAAAACGTAATATCCAGAATATCAGTTACATTAAATTTGAACTTTAATACTATGACGATACCGTTTGTTTTTCAATATGGAGTCGGTAGCGAGCGGCTTTGCGATAATAGAGACAATGGTCTTTGATTGAAAGTTTAGGGCTCGAAGCGAAAAATTCACCTGGGAAGATACATACTATAAGCCTCTAGGATGTAGTTATTTTTAGTTGAATTAGGAATTTATTCAAATAGGAAAATAGGTAATAATAGTTATTTTTAATCACTAAACTTAGGTACATTATAAAACTGTTAGCAATCAGAAATTAAATAAAGTTCTTATTTAAAAACTTTCTTCGGATCACTAACGAGGATAGTAGGTACAGTCAAGTTCAAAAGTATGTATACACTTTAGTACCTTGTCACTTTAATCGCTTGGATAATTTCATATGGCAGTTTAAACATGACGTTAAATAGACAAGGTACTAAAGTGTATACATACTTTTGAACTTGACTGTACCTAATAGGTTAATGTTTTATGATAGAGATAAAACTTTACTTTTAAATTCTCTCTTGACATTGACTTAGATCAAATCATACCTATATGCTATAAAATAAATGAATTTAATAAAGTTCAGTAACAAATAAAATACTTTTTAGTAAACAAGTTTAATAAAGGACGATATATGATTCAGTATTTATTTAATAAATAACTATCTAAGTATTTGAAATTTGAATCAGTAAAAAACTTCATGTCTAACAAAATTTTAGTTTCCATTTAGATAGAAATCTATACCTATGTAATATACCTAGTTTGAAATGAAATAACTTTGAAGTAAGTATAAAAATGATATCTATTAATAAATTTGATAAATAGCAATAATAAAAATAAAACTTATATAGCAACATACTAAGTGACTTTATAATTGATCTGTAACGGGTGATTGATAGATAACAAAAAAATGAGAATCAATTTCACTAGTCTTAAAAAAATATCTATTGTCATAGACAAAAAAGTTGTCCATGAGGTTATTTTTACCTCTTTGAGATTCTTGATTTTCATTTGTTTTATTTTTTCAATCATTTATAATTGTCAAAATGACGTCGAAACAAGAAGCTAGTACATTTTTATAAGAAAAATATAAACATGGGGAAAAAGTACACACTAGATCATTTTACCAAAGAAAATATATCAGTTTCTACTATATATAGAATTCTTGCATCCTTGACGACAGCTCGCAAACGTGGTAGCGGCCGACCGGCTAAAATAATGACCAAGAGAAGACTGAAGAAACTCCATACCACTTTCAATGATAGTAATTCCATGAGCCAACGAGATGCGGCGAAAGTATTTAAATGTTCTCAACCGTACATTTGCCCGTCTTTAAAAAAGGTGGGTTTGGAGTGCCGCAAGAAGGTACGGGCACCGGAATACACCGATCAGCAAAAATCTAACATTATGTCACAATGCCGCTGGATGGTTAGAAATTACAGAGGAAAATCGTTTATTTTGGATGATAAAAGTTATTTTCCTTTGAGCAAAACCCATATACCTGGAAATGATCGGTACTATACCACCACACCAGACAATATAGAACACAAGTATAAGCACAAGTTTGAGCAGAAAGTTATGCTTTATGTGGCTATTTCCGATAAAGGTGTGTCAAAACTGTGGTTCAAACCTAGTGGTTTAGCGGTCAATCAAAAAGTATATGAGAGTGAATGCTTGAAAAAAATACTTATACCGTTTATTCGCAACATCACCCTGATGGAGAATATGTATTTTGGCCAGACAAGGCATCGTCGCATTACGCCAAAAAAACATTGCAAATCCTGGAATTCTATAATGTGCCATTTGTACCGAAAATCCGAAATCCCACAAACCTTCCACAATGTCGGCCTATCGAGGATTTTTTGGTCATTTGAACAGTCTGGTTTACAAAAATAATTGGAGAGCAGAAAATTGAGCCGAACTAATTAAAAGGATCAAAACTTGTGTGCGAAAAATGGACCAAAATGCAGTCCAACGGTCTTGTTCGGGCATTATGTCAAAACTGCGTCGAACAGCTGATCACGGGCCTTATTGTAACGTTCATTGATTATTTTGTAAATAGTTAAATGTGTATTATAACCTTACTATAAAAAAGTTTGATAAAATGTTACATAACTATTTTTTTACAGCTTTGCAAATAACTCTCATTTTTTTGTTATCACCCGTTATATTTTTTCATAGCACAGAAAACTATTATGAGGATTAAATCTAGCTAGAAGACAAAATAACTTCTGTATTACCTCTGTTTTACTAAAAAGATAAACATGTATACATGGTGAAAATTGAATATCTCATTATAGACTAAAAAGAAACGAGATTCTAGATCATGACTTATACAGTGAATTAAGCAATATCAAGCTAAAGACACTTTAGTCATAATAATTTTACATAATTTGAAATATAATATATTTTGAATCCTCTCAATTTGGTACTTTACTACTAACTGACTTATCGTACAGTAAATAAACTTAATTAACCATTAATGGCAAGGAGTCTGCCCTGTCTCTGAAGGATGACTATTGGAACACTCTAAGGTCTGCGTGATAGCAATCACAACGGCGTAGGTGGAGCCGTTTCCCCCTAAAAAGGGGCCATAACACGCATAATTTGTTTAACATGAGTTCGTTTTCCTTCCAGACCCACCGTACCCCTCGGCCGTACCACTGGTGGTACTTTGACCAATTATTACTATTAAAATCGAATTTAACGTTGTCGACGGAGCTCTGCTCTCGCAGAGCTCCTATTTCTGGGTAGTTTGGCCCTCCGGGCCTGCTGAAGAACTAACATAACCTAAACCTACCTCATATTTATGATACAATTTTTGGGTCAGTGGTACGGTTTAGGGGTACGGTGGGTCTGCACCCGTTCGTTTTTATGATTCGGTTT
>CASGFW010000201.1:0-35501 GCA_949316455.1 Acleris holmiana
AGAAAGATTAAATTAAAATTAGGGTATAAGAATCATTTTGAATACTTATTCTCAATCTCTATTGGTACAGTCACCATCGGTAAAAAGTATCCTTGTATCAGAGCTTGTGAATGTAATAACTAACATTTTTATTTAAGAATAATTCCGACTTGTTAGCGCTGACCCAGCTGATGGACTAGCCAGCGCTGCTCTGGCTCTACCTCCAGACCCTCTATATAGTCGCGTCGTCGCCGGATAAAAATTACTAAAAGTTTTCATTTTAGCTGTGTGGATAAACAAAGTGCATTGAAAGCTTATTTAAAAAAAAATCGTTGTTGTGGGTTAGGTGTTTAAGGACTAGAGTACATTATAGACTATGTAAACAAAACGTCGTAATTACAAAGTGCCTCAAGTAGTGGACACAGTGCCTTTTTTCGCAGAATGCCTCAGTGAGTAGAATGCCTTAGTTGTACGTTCGACAACTATGGCACAACGCCGAAGTTGCAAAATGACTAGTAGAGTTTACGACCAAATTATAGAAAGTCTAGGTTATAGAATGACGCATAAGGCAGTGTCTGGATAGCATATTATCTTGGTAGCAAACCGTCATGATTGCATAACGACTAAGTAATATTAGATGAATTTTAATTTATGTACGAACGAGTAGTTATTGTCTAGGTCACGGACGGGCTAAAACTAGTGTTTAAATAAAACAAGGTAATGTAGAAATAATAATTCTAATATACAAATATAACCTACACATCTCTTCTTAAACTCAAAATTATTTTATTCTTAATGTAAGTATTTGTAATACGAACGAGTGATTGCACTATAAAAAAACATGCAGGGCAGTTCCCTTAATGATTTTAAATCATCAATCTTATGCAAGTACTCAATTATTGTAGTCTCTCCCTCGACAAATTTTGTTTGTGTGATTTCCTTGTCATTTAAGCATCTAGTCGTTTTGCCACTTAGACGTTATTAATTTTTAACGATATGCCTCCCTGGTCGTTCTACTATCAGTGCGTTCTGAGTACGTTGCCGTTTTGCTACTGGGACATTTTAATATTTGGGCGTTATGCAAACAAAACGTTATAGAAATAAGTCCAATCATAAACCCAGGCATTGTACTATTAAGACGTGTGCACAATTAGACATTTAGCTGCCAAGACCTTATTAAACTATGTCTTTTTGCTTACATAGTCATTTTGCAATCTAGTCCTTACGAGCCTAATCCAGGGTTGGTTTTACCGGTGCCGTAGACCCAATTCACCTGGATGAATAAAGTTTACAAATTAGTAGATTTTAATACCCTTAGGGGGCGTTCATAAATTACGTGAGATGTTTAAGGGGGGGAAGGGGTCGAGTCAAATCTCATCTAATCTTACGTTGGAGAGAGGGGGGGTCTCGGCAAATATCACGCAATTATTTTTCTGATTGAACCAAAAAAATATATTATTTTGGTTCATTTAATCCAGATTGTACATGCATAAAATTTAATCTTAAGCTTAATCAATCGTAATACGATTAAGATCATTCGCTAATTCGTTCGAAAGAAAATAATTTCATTCATACTTTGACGTTTTTTTTTTTCTTTTTACAATAACAATCCAACGCGTTTACGTAAGAAACCCACATTTTGAAAAATCTCACGTGAGATTGGGGGATGGGGGAGGGGGTTGAATGAAACCTCACGACATCTCACCAGGGGGGGAGGGAGGGACAGAAAATTTTAAAAAACACCTCACGTAATTTATGGACGCCCCCTTAGGTGATTTAAGGATAATTAGGTACACTAATGTGTAGACTTCAATACCCTGGCTGATTGTCGATCAGGTAGGAGGAGCCGGGAGTATACCTAATGCACCCGAGTCGGTTCACATTGGTATTCACCGTGGCATTTGGTATACACTTCGTCTACTTCATACACCCAATAGGTGAATCAAGTATACTAAAAGTGTACTTTATGTATCAATTTCTTGGGATAGGTGAACTAGGTATACCCTTCGTCTACTTTATACACCCAATAGGTGAACCAAGTGTACTAAAAGTGTATATTATGCACCATTTCCAGAGACAGGTGCATTAGGTATACTCTTCGTCTATTTTATACACCCAATATATGAACCAAGTGTACTAAAAGTGTACTTTATATACCAATTTCTTGCGATAGGTGAATTAGGTAAAACACCTATCCACCTATCGCAAGAAATTGGTGCATAATGTACACTTTTAGTATACTTGATTCACCTATTGGGTGTATGAAGTAGACGATGAGTATACCTAGTTCACCTATCGCTGGAATTGGTGCATAAAGTACACTTTCAGTATTCACCTTATTCACCAAGGTGAATAAAGTCTACCGAAAATAAATAAAAGTTTTTTTTTTTTAATTATACGGTACATTACGTCTACTAAATAGTCAAACGTCATTCACCCCGGTGTTGATTCACCTGGGTGAATAAAGTTGGTGAATTGGGTCTACGGCAGGAATATTAAAAGTTTTATAATTCTCAATACCTACCTTTTGATGAATTTGAATGTCCCATAACGCGACTAAGAACTATTTAAACTTGTTCGTTTTGTAGTTCCTCTCGTTTGGCTCCGTTATAATCACAATTCTCAACCTCGTTAGACCCGTACATTATATTATATTAGTAACATTCTAATTGCCACCTTGTTAAAAGTATTATAGGGTGCCATTTATATTAAGTAACGTTGGTAGGGTGATCGCACCAGTGTTGGACACTTTAAGCTGACAGGCACCAATAATGGACACTACTCTTAATTCAAAGATCATAATGTTATAAATTGATTGTTGCAAAACAAATGAATAACCTTTATTGTCTGTAAAATAAGAGTCAAGTGTCCATCATTGGACCTTGTCCATTACTGGTTCGATCACCCTAGGTATATTGCCGGACCTGGGGCCTCGGGAGGATAAAGCAGGCGAAAGCTCAACGTAAATAACTTTAAGGAAGAACTTGGAAAGAACGGCTCTATAGCCAGTGGCATAATCATTGTTTGTCCTATTGACTAACCTAATAATTTGATAAGCAGTAAAAAAAAAACATATTTTTTGGAAGTGATTTTATATTTTTCAGTTACTTTATGTTTTTTGCTTTTTAGAATTTCGATTTGTAACGTATCTATAACGAAACCTTTTCTTTTCGTCACTCATATTAAAAAAACTATTATCATTATTACTCCATAATCACATTAATCACGTACTTTTGAAATTTGAGCATGGTCATATTATTTAGTAATCTCTGTTGAAATTGTATTTTTTGATGGAAAGCTCTTTCGGTGAAAACACAATGAGGTGAACTTGTTGTCATAAAGTTACTTTTCGAAATATTCTTGTTGTTCAAAATGTAGTGATGTAATGATAGATTTACTACTTAATTAAGAGAGGATTTTAACCTGCTGTACAACAAAGAAGAAATAAACATTCATATAACAAAAAAAATGGTGCTTTAAAAGGCTGTTTGTTTTAATATCGCGAACATAAGGTATAAAGATAGCTGGAGGAGGATCTCGCCAATTAGATGTTATGTTTTAACCCTGTCCTGACCCTTCTTTCGATCACGTCATAACTGCAGTAAAAGGAGTAAAGCTTTGGAAGTTTTGCAATTAAGTAGTGGTTCGGAGCAACTCACCTGGGTGTGTGTTACTGAAGCGTGTCGCCGACTCAAGGTCTGCAGGGCGCGGAATATTGCGCTGCGTTGGCATCGCGCCACGCGGATGTCGAGGCCTCGTGAGTGCCAACTTGCCAAGGTGCTTACCCTTTAGTCTAGAACTTTTCGGTAGGAAAATGACAACTTGGTTACGCGATTTTTGGACAATGTATTTTCTGTTAAAAATAATTGACTTGAGCTAAAGGTACAAACAATTTATGCGATTCAAAGGGATACCGGAACGAACTTGTAAAGTCAAGATGTTTTTAAGAATTTTAATCTCAAATGTAGAGTTCGCAATTAATTATTTACACATCTTTAATTTTTTCACTTAAAAACCTGTGCACGTAAATAACGTACGAAATTACTTGATTCTAACTTTAAAATCTCGAAAAGTTAAAGAAGTTAGTGCGGTGACTAGAAATGTTTATCTGTGTACCTTTCAAAGAGAGCCTTAAGAGGCCGTATACGAAATTTTGCCAGTTTTGCTTATTTTCGTGATTTTACAGTTGAAATACTGCTTTTGTATAAGTTTTAATGCACATCATGATATATCATTTTAGTTATGATCGAATAAATGAGTTACGAATGAATGAGCTACTTTTTTTATCTTTGTCGAGAATTTAAATTCGGGATTTAGGTTATTTTAAAACATTATATATTGCTATTTAAATTTTAATTTTTGGATGTGTTTTTAAGGTAATGGATTGATTTTGAACTGAAGTTTATTACTGTTCTTTTAATTTTATGAACGAGTGTTTTAAGAAGCCGAAATTTCAAACAATTTTTTGTCCATTTTCTATAAAATTTTACCAAGTTCATGTTTTTTTTACACAAAAAAAATATATAAAGGTGGTAAAAAGTAATTCATAAATTTTTTAGACAACTTTTACAGCAATTAATTGCTATTTTTTCATACCTTTAAGACGTCGAAACGATTCGTGAATATGCGATATTCTAAACCTCTTACAGCAAAACTCACGAAACAGTCGCCGGTTTCAGGTCGATTAATCAAAATTAAATAATAAAAACAAAAAACTATTTCATACATTCGTTAAAAATCGAAATTATCTTTCGTGTTGCGCATTAAAATTAAATTTGTAGAAGTAAAGTATTTGAACAGTAAAATCACGTCTGTAAAATCACGAAAATCAGCGAAATTGGCAAAATTTCGTGTACGGCCTCTTAAACGCAGTTAGAGCATGTAGCATTGTGTGCAAAGTTGTAAACAGTCTGTTGTTGTTACATTCAGAGCACTGACTTGCAGTAGTCAAGAGGCAGGCGGATGGCTTGCGGTACGAGGGTTAAACTGAAAGTTTCGAGATTAGAAAAAAATATGCAGTTAAATTGAATAAAAGTATTTTTATTGTTTTTCAAAGTATTCTCCTTTATATTTTATGCACTTTTCCATGCGATCAAACCAGTGATTAAAGCACTTATTGAAGTCTGAAGTAGGGGTCGACAAAATGGCCATTTTAAAAGCCTCCACTGCTGCTTCCGGCGTCTGAAACCGCTGACCACGCAACTTATCCTTAATTTTGGGGAATGTGAAAAAGTCATTGGGGCTTAAGTCGGGGCTGTATGGAGGATGGTCCAGTAATTCGACTTTTTCACCGTCCAGGTACTCAGTTGTTTTCCGAGCGGTGTGGTACAATAAAAGGAAACTTTTTTTTTTTAGTGTATATACCTCCCCTACACTTAACGTAGGGATGTATTTTTTTTTAATGTCTTCCCTATAGTGTGGGGTGTCGTTGGATAGGTCTTTCAAAAATATTATGGGTTTGTGTAAACAGTTTTTCAATTAAGTAATCCGTTTATGAAATATTAAGCTTTAAACCGCAATTTTTTGTTAGACTCAAGTGTCCCCCCGTCCCCCACACTTTCTCCATACATAAGTGAACCCTAGTGCCCTTTTCATCTTGTATTGAAAAACTGTAATTCTGATTTATCAGTAACTCCGAAAGTAAGTAAAAATTGCTGAACATACATGGGGGTTAAATCGATAGCTTATGAGCTGCCCATCACTCATTTCCGGCTTAACGTCGATTTTTGGGACACCCGGTATAATACCAGTACTAGCCGTTGCCCGCCACTCTGTCCGTCCGCGTACAAGTCTTTTATCCGTGGAGCTCGGGAAAAGAATTTCATCAGGGACACTTATTCTCTCTGCCCCCAAACAACACGCCTTTTTTCAAACTCTTTTTGAAAGTAAAGTATTGTAATTTCTAGTTATGTTTATCTCCAATGAGGACCATTGCTGGTTGTGGCGCCATCTGATGCTGATCTAATAATAATATGATTAGTAAAGTAAGGGTTGCAAACAGTGTTTTACCTCTTTTACCTGGGAAGCTTCCACTCTTCCCAGGTACAAGACAACTTCACTCTTGCTCTGCATAAACTCGAAGCTGTTCTAAGTGTAATTTGAATATTTTGTAAATAAAAGAGCGCATGTTAAAAAGATTGTATATTTTATTCTAGTCGGGAGCAAGGAGCGCGGGGCTCCGGCGCGCGACTCTCGAATAACTTGAAATTCGGTTTATAAACAATACGTGTCTCTCGCGACGAGTTTGGAACGAATGCAAATGCCATTTCGCGCTCTGCTGTCAAGTAACAATTATTTTTTTACAAATCTTACAAATTAAATAAGTGATTTAGAACTAAATACAGGGAAAATGCAGTGTTAGATAGCTTTCAAGTCTTCCGGCAGATCATTCTTGGGGTGCTTGTTCTCGAAGTGCTGCTTGTAGGTCTTGGGGTCCGGCATCTGCGCCTGCGCACACAAACATTCGCGTCACTACAACAGGATCTGAAGACCCCGGGCAATGTCACCGTAGCTTCGTTTTTGACCCAGAGGTTCAACTCATGCCCCACCTGCACAAGATATCGCAAGCGATTTGTTTATCGCGCAGCGAGATTTCCGCAGGCAGACTGCGTTTCGTGCCAAGCAAAATTCCGAGCGTATTGATTGGTGTATCAACAAAGTTTTGATTTATACAGATTTTATGTGGTTATTTATTATTATTTCATTTTATTTAAGGATCATATACTGAGTCTTTACTCTTATCCACCTTTGTGATTCCAATCTGAGACAACGTCTTAGAATTCCTATAAACTTACTAATAACTAATAAGCCTTCGAACTTGCCGACGAAGGGTCAGACAGATGCGCAATATTTACGACTTTTGGAGTTCATTGTCTCTAGAGAAATTAAAGACGACTATTGCACCACAATATCAACATTTTATCAATTTAACAGTTACTACAAAAACTCACCACACCTGACAAAAAATATTCGAGATACTGCCGATTCAATGATTCCATTAACTTAACGATATTCATGGACCCTCTAATGCAGGGGTTCGAGGAGAGGGGTGTTGTTAAGAAAGTTAATAAATGAAATTTAAAATTTAGAATATCAGTAGGAGAGGGGCTTGTTGTCTGATAAGCTGTACACGAAATTTCAAATTTCGAATATCAATAGAGTGTATCGCATACCTACAGCTTGACAACCCATGTCATCATTTCTAGTGTGAATTTGTGTCCTCACGAGAAGGTAAAAGAGAGATAATTTGCAACAAAAAATATTTTTTTGAACTCGTTTTATTGTCGTAATATATTATATTAACGATACAAAATCATATGTTAAAATTTATGCACTGATTAAAAAATTACCCTGCATATAAACGCCTCATTCCCAAAACGCCTGAATACTGATATGGCTTAATTTTAAAATAAAATAAATTCAAAACATCTGAAAGGCAAAAATTACTCCCTCAAACAACATGACAAATAAACAGATTATGACAGGATAGTAATGCATCATGACATTTTGCCTTGCCCAGAAATGTTAACTAGAAATATATTACAATCTTGAAGTAACTGATACATGCTCGTAAATGATTCATTTTATTATTGTAGGTACCCATCGGTAGGTACCCGGTGACATCTTAAGATAACATTAAATACTAATTTCGAACTTTAGTGTTGTTTGATAAAAGATTTAAAATTCGAATTTAAATGATTCATTAAATGTCTCGCGGGGCCCGATAAGTTCATCCTAAATGTGTCAAGCATGTCGGACCATGCTCGGTGTAGGGTTCCGAAGCCGTTAAGTACTACAAACATAAAAAATCAACAAATAATAACTAGTTTTTTGTTTATTGTCATTTGATGCCGTGTAAGATGATTTTAGTAGGTTTTTATACCAACTAAGTCTAAAAAAAAAACGCTTTAAAGCTTAATATTTTATAAACGAATTCCTTTATCGAAAAATTGTTTCCACAAACCCGTAATATTTTTGAAAGAACTATCCAACAACACCCTACACCATGGGCTGGACGAGAAAAATAAATACATCCCCACGTTACCTACGTGTAGGAGAAGGCGAAAGGACATTTAAAAAAATACATGATTTTATTTTACCACCTTGGCGTGACTAATACGTATATTCATGCCAAATTACAGCTTTCTACTACTAAATGTGCCTCAGTTGTCACCTGAGGTAAAGTACCTAGGCCTAACACTTGATAGTAAACTGAACTGGAGTAGCCACATCAACAAAAGAATAGAAAAAGCAAGTGTTGTCTTCTGGCAGTGCAGGAGAATGGTAGGGAACAGGTGGGGTCTCTCACCTAAAGTTATCCCCTGGCTGTACAAGACAGTAATTCGACCTCTTTTCTGCTACGGGGCGCTGGTCTGGTGGCCAAGAACTAACCTCGCTACTGTCCACAACAAGCTGCAAAGGCTCCAGAGACTCGCCTGCATGGCCACTACCGGCGGCATGAGGACAACACCGACTGCTGCCATGGAGGCTATGCTTGATCTACCTCCGCTTCACCTCTATGTTCAACAGGAGGCTGATCTATCTGCCTGCGGTATGGTTACGAGCTCTTGACCTTTGGTTCAACCACGGAGTTCAACACGCAGCCAGCCTAGACAAGGTATACGATGAATTTCCGTTACTAAGGGCGAGTACGGATAGGATTCCTAAACGAATGATCTTCAATAAGAAGTACAAAATTCAGTTATGCGAGGATGACAACTACGAAGGCCTGAACCCTAGGGAGCTAAGGGTCTTCACTGATGGTTCCAAAACTGACAAAGGAACAGGATCCGGTACGTTTTCAGATGACCTGAACATGTCAATTGCTACACCGCTTGGAACCCACAACACGGTATTTCAGGCCGAATGTATCGGTATCATAACTGCGGCGATTGCCATTTCTGCTAGGAAGGTAACCAACACCTCCATCCGTATCCTTTCTGACAGCATGGCAGTGCTACTGGCCCTGAGAAGTCACACCTTCACATCAGGGCTAATCTACGAGTGTCACAGACGACTAATGGAGGTATGTCAATGCAATCAACTGACCCTTCAATGGATTAAGGGTCACAGTGGATCCCGAGGTAACGATGCCGCGGACCAACTTGCCCGCCGAGGATCGGATATGGTGGCTATAGGCCCCGAACCGAACATTCTAACACCCTTTAGCAAGGTTCGATCCCTGCTGCTCAATCGTACCAAGAGATTGCACATTAAATACTGGGTGAGTCATGATAAGTGTAGACAGGCGAGAGAAGCACTGCCTACTATTAACAGTCGACTCTCCAAAGCACTCCTCCGTCTTAACAAATCTCGACTGAGAACGGTGACTAGTGTCCTAACTAGCCATGGACCATTTAACAAACATCTCTTTAACTTAGGTGTCACAGACAGTCCTCTGTGTCGAGCGTGCATGGAGACAGAGGAAACAGCCGCTCACGTCGTGCTACATTGCACCGAGGTGGCGCAGTACAGGGCTAAACACCTCAGTTTGGTAAGGTGTCTCCCCGAGGTAACCACAGACATCAAAGGTTTGGTGAGTTTCTTCGAGGAGTTGGGATGGCTTGATTAAACACAGAAATCCCACCCACACGCAAAATAGGCGCTAGACGTCGAGTTGCGGAAACCAGCCCACCTTTAAATTTAAAAAAATGTGTCTGAGCTAGGCTGCGGACAGACAGACATGGCGAAACTTGACTACGGAGCCCTAAAACACCAGGCTCAGTGTAGGGTTCCAACGTCATCTCTGCAATAGACAGGATGACGATCATAATATTCATAGATGGAGTTCTACTCAGAGGTGATGCCATTGTGTTGAATTTTCCTAAATTTAGACTACATCATCATACAAACACTAGGAGCGGTTCTATTCTTTATCAGACAGCGAATATTACATGTTGGTAATTACTCGTATATCGTAGTGTAAAACATCACAAAGCCCTAAACTTGTTTCATTCTCTTTTGCAGTCGGGTTTTGTTTTTTTAAACAGTTTTTATTTTTATTGGTCTGATTCTACCTGATACTGGAGCGAATGTGTTAATACTGTTTGTTTACCAAATATATATTGGATAAGATAATTAATATTAATAGACGAAACAATATCTCAATCAGCTTCAGTACAGTCAAAACTTTAAATATGGTTGTTTGTATATTAGTGCTTTTGATTGTCTGATCAAACTCATAGGTAGCTAAACATTTTAGTACCATGTTTGCTATTGATATAATGAAATTCAAACCACTTTAGTTTAAATTATGTTGTAGAGTTGCTACTTATGAGTTTGACTATACCTATGCTAATGTAATTGAGAAAGCAAGGGAAACACAAATTTTACTGACAAATTACATGATCATATCATTCACTGCACCTGTAATACCTAATCCATATTTACTTCACAATCTTAAAATGTCCACAAAGGCAAGTGTGAAAGGTAATTATAGAAAGTAGCCAAAAATTCAAGTGTGACTAATCAAGTAAATACTACTGTGTACTGCCAAAAAAAAAAGCAAGCAGTTGGTCACACAACATACCTACAAGTGCACACCTGCTTCACACAGAGTGGCTGTTACAAGCCAGTCTGTGCAAATATAGCCTCACATTTCAATGTGATTATCAGTTTAATTTTAATTGGTTCAGGTAAAAGCCACAGGTAAGACTAAAACAATGAAGAACCAGTTTATTTTTTTTCAGGGAAAAATCATAATATCTCAAAATGCATTGATTCTACAAACATATCGTATTTTTTTTGTAGAAATCTGTTACAGGTGTTAAAAGTATAAACTCAAAACTAGAATGATTTTTATTACATTACTGTTGCAACCAGCTTAAAACATCATTAATTTAAATGATTTGTGGTTGCTGGACTAGAATACAGTACTATACTAAGGGAATAAATGCTTGATCACTAATACACCAGTAAACATCTTAGCTTGTTTGTGCAGAATCTGGTTAAAGAATTATCAAAAAGTCTTTTTAGAGTTGTTGGTATCTGTAGCTCGCACTATGGGAATGAAGGGGTGATTTATTTATGTATGTAATATAATGACAAAAAACTTGCATGTTATGGACATGTATTGTCTGTACACAACTAAACATGTAAATCCTACAAGCTACAAATTCATGCAGTCCTTTACAGGCAAAAGTATAAACCATTACTTATACTAATTTATTTAGAGCAGGATCATTCAACAGCTGCTTAACTTACTGCTGTCACGGGTTATTATATTAAAAATATTATCATTAACAACTACATGAGAAGATTTTTAAAATTTTAAAATACATCTGTGGTGTGGATACCTATATCAATTCAATAAACATATTATTGGTTTAAATCATTAATGGCATTGAAAAGGTTGTATACAACAATCAAGCTAGGACCCTAGCAGCAAGCTCACCTTGCAGAGCACGCAGACGTGCACGAGCGCCTTTTGCGCTGCCTTCTTCTGGTCGGTGGCGCTGTGGCCCTGCTGCTTCTTCATCTTGGACTGCTTCTCCGCTGCCTTCGCCTGGGACTGGATCTTCTGCTGCCCGCGCGCCATCTGCGACACCAACGCGTCAGTCCCTCAGAGCCTCGCAAGCGCGACGCCAAGGAACTGCTCCGGTTTGACACGGCCAAACGACTCTCAATTAAGGCCGGCCGCTGCTACCGGTCAGTAATTAAATTGTCTATTTGTAGAAACGACTAGGTACGCCTAACAGTACACGAAAAAATCGAAACGTGGTTTACCTTCTCGAGAGAAAGCTCCGCGTCAGTATGTAGTGAACTAACTGTAGAAGTCGATAGACTACGTGGCGCCGGGTTTACGATTTTTTGTTTAATTGTGTTTCCGGTTCGGTTTTGCTTTCGATACGCGAAGATGGTGCAATCGGTGCAGAAAAATAATACTGGTGAAACGAATCTCGGAGATTACCTACATCACAGGAGTTAGACAATGGCGGATGACAGCATTGGCAGACGGTAAGAATGTTTGAGGCACATTTAAAACCATCGAAACATATATGTATTGCGTGAGCAACTGGTAGTCTCATCATGAGACGTTTTTTTACTAACCAGACATAATATGGAAGTAAACAAAAAACTTCTTTCAATTGTCAATGTCAGATGCTCGTGTTTCTATCATTGTTTACTTTGGTACCTACTTAATAATGTTTATTTTACTTCTAAATCGTGCTATCATCAAGTCTTACGGTGCACATTTTTTTTATGCCCTTTGTCGCCTTACGATAAGATGATAAGACTAATTTTATTTTAGGTTAGGTCTGCGTTGCTTTCCTGATGCTGTACGCGACAGGCCGAGCCGCCGCTCGGGCGCTGGCGCGGACACGCGGGGTGCGCGGGGCGGCGAGCGGCGACGGTTCGGGCGGAGAGAGCCCGCTGCGGCGGCTGCTGGATGGCGCCGCGACGTTCGGTGAGCCGGAGGCGCCGGGCGCGGGCGAGCTGCAGTGGGCCACGCAGCCGTACGCGCGGCGCGGCTCGGCGCCGCCGAGGCCCCCGGCCACGGCCCCGGAGGACACCACGGTTCTGCTGTTCCCGGGCCAGGGCTCGCAGCGCGTCGGAATGGGGCTAAAGCTCGCGCACCTGCCTGCCGCGAGGGACCTCTACGACCTTGCCTCCTCCATTCTCGGGTGCGTGCCCAAGTCACTTGAGCCACATGTAATTTAGTGCTTCAGTCAAAGACCCACTTTTATGCATCATTATAGTAAGGTGTTATCAAATTGAACATCTTTTTCCTTATCTTGTGAATATTATAAATGCGAAACTTTGGATGGAAGTTACTCTATCACACCAGAACAGCCAAACGGACCTGGATAAAATTTGGCACAGAGATAGATTATTTTCTGGAATAGCATATAGGCTACTTTTTACATAGACAATTTCTACATGGACAGAGTTACATGCAAATACTAGTAAAGAATAAATTATCTATATTATAAAGAGGTAAATTGTGTGTTTATTTGTTTGCATGTTGGAGGTAACGTGTGAACCACTGAACAGATTAAAAAAATTGTTACACTGATACATATTGTTGACCTGCCTAATCTAATAGTAATACAGGGTATATTTTCATTTGAATAAAAATGAAGTTGAAGGTAGGGCGGGTTGCTGATCTGCATTAATATGATAAAAAGAAAAGATTTTTTTTGCTTGTTTGTTACCATAAACTAAACAAACTACTGGACTAATTTTAAAAACCTTTTCGCTGGTAGATTGCTATGTATATTATCTCTAAGTTACGTGGGATTTGTGTCTTTTTATTGCTAGTTTAAAATAGTTGTTATACCTAAATGGTAAAAATTCCCTGAGGTTTTTTGAAATCTTATTTTTTAAAAACAGAGGTGGGCTTTTATTCATACATATTTATTGTTTAACCTTTTCAATGCTATTTCAAATCGAAAGATGTCACTCACGCGCCAATGATAGGTTAAAACTAGAGCAAATGTCAACCTTTCCTCATTGAAACTCAGGTCTATTTTGCGCTGTCAATTATGACGGAAATATCCGTCGATGGGGTTCAGGAAAAGTTAGCTGTTCTGTTGTGTATGGAAATGAATGAGGTATACAACCGGGCCCGGTGTGCAGGTGGGACGTGTGGCGCGTGTGCACGGCGGGGCCGGAGCGCGAGCTGGCGGCGCGCTGCCAGCCGGCGCTGCTGGTGACGGGGCTGGCGGCGCTGGAGGCGCTGCGCGACGCGCGGCCCGCGGCACTGGAGCGAGCGCGCGCGGCCGCCGGGTTCTCGCTCGGCGAGCTCACGGCGCTCGTGTGGGCCGGCGCGCTGCCGCTCGAGCGCGCGCTGCGGCTCACCGAGCTGCGCGCCGCGGCCATGGCGGCGGCGGCCGCGGCGCGGCGAGGCGCGCTGCTCACCGTGTGGCTCGCGCCCGACGCGAACCTGCCGCACGCGCTGCTGCGCGCGCGCGAACACGCCGCCGAGCGGGGGGTCGTCGACCCCGTCTGCCAGGTCGCCAACTACCTGTACCCGAGCTGCAAGGTCGTGGGCGGCGACGAGGAGGTGAGTCGGTCAATAGCAATGTAGCCGATCGAGCGAGGGCACAGGTCAGGACTCAGGATTACAATATTCTCAAGGATCAACCCCCATATTACGGACCAGTTGTTAGATACCAATATTCTCTTCTATTCAGTTGTACAGCACCCATTTTTTTTAATATAATCTATGCAGTACTCCATGATTAAAAGTCCAACTGAAATCGGCTTTTATTTAAAAATATTGTGAGACACTGACTTGAGCTACACCTGACCTTCAATTTAATTTTTTTTTTTTTTTTTTTTAATGTAAATATATTTTTACATAGTACCTTAGTCTAAATGTCGCCAAACTGTGAGACAGTTTGTTGGCGACCGATACGCTCAAAAATCTAATACTACTTGTTAGGTGCACACCTAGACACTAGTGCTTACTCATTAACTTCATTTACATTTCGGGTGCCAGAATGATGAAACTAACACTAAAACACTATCTATTCACTCATTGTAACAACAAACCCTACCAGGGCCTCTATTCAGCTGCGTTAAAACGATATCGTTTCTGACCTGTTTCCGTATTGTCAACGTTTTGATAACTCTTATGTCATTTACAATAATGGCGACTGTGACATAAACGATTCTTAAACGTGTAAACCACGATATCGTTTTAACGCACCTGAATAGAGGCCCAGGACTTGTCATCTGACAGTAATATTTGTTTAATTGTAGTTTTCAAGCAACCTATTTTTAATTTATTTTTATCAAGTAACAAAGTATTTGTTGTAAATTTTGGGAGTCAAAAATTCTTTAGTTCTCTGTCCATAATAATTTTTAGCTGATGGTTGGAACAGTTCTCCGCTCCTTATAGACCTAGTACAATGACTACTTTGCTTTCTAAGTTTAAAATTATCTGAATAGTAACTATCTAATACATTTAAGTAAACAACTTTAGAATGCACGGGTAGAATCTTACAGATCGAAAATAATTTGTCATTGGTATGTCTATACTTATCCCTAGTTTTTTTTGCTACTAAATATTTCATTAACCTTATTAGTTATTTCTTGCGTTGTGAAGTTTTTTGTTTTTTAAAATATTAATTTTACTTCATACCTTTTAGTGATCATAATATACCTACTTTTCTGTTGTCTCACATCTGGGTGGTGAAGTGGTGATTCTCTCAACACAGCGCTGCGTCGATCTTATAGGTGAAGTTTTATCCGGCAAGTTTAAGAAGTCCCGACATTTTAGCGCGGGCCTTCTCAATTAGGCAGCAGGCAGTGGGTCGAGTTCAGTGTCGTATAAAGCTGCCTAATTAATAAGGCACGCGCTAAAAACTGTTTTGTACGCTCCGACGGGATTAACTTGCCGGATAAAACTTCATCTATAAGATCGACGCAGCGCTGTGTTGAGAGAATCACCCCCCTGAACTAATAAGAAACAAGCAACGCCGCGGGAAAGTCACAGTCATATATTTAAACCATTTGAATGTACTTCTTTCATCATCAGCAGAAGGCGGAATTTCTCATGGCAAAAATTGATATGTCATAGGGATAGAACGAAGTATTTTATCGACTATTGACAAGTAGTTCTGGTTCACGTAGCACAAGATCTTTTACCAAATAGTAATATACCTCCTATCGATACATTACATTTAGCAATTTTTTTTTTTAATATTAACAATGTCCTCTAGTAGCGGTATTTAAGATTAATATAGTGTTTGGTAAATGTAGATGTACTTTTCATTATTAGTTCTATGTCTTAGATTTAGCTTTATTTTCATTTGTTATTTACCGTTAATAAAGACATGTGTTTTAGACAAAAATAACATAATATTTAGAAATTAAATCCTAAAACTTCAGGTATTGTTGAAAACAATAACTAAATGCGAACCAATAATGACATATACATTCTATTATAAAAGCAAAACTAAATAACAAAGAGATTAGTGATTACACAATATCGATAACTGGAAAAGTCGATAAAGCAAAATGTTCTATCACTATGAAATTTCAATTTTTGCCATGAGAAATTCCGCCCTCTGATCATCAGTGATCTCCATCTTCAGTTCTGCTTCACCAAATAATATGTTTTGAATACAAATGCTTGACCTGTAACTGATAATACTAAAATCGCTTTATGTATTCCTATAAAATTTGAGGAATTCTCCCAATTTCTTTAAGACAGTGGGACCAACTAGAAAGTATACTCATTCAAACAAAAAAAAAAACAAATCGTCCAGAGGTTTTTGAGTAATTGGAGACCATACATAAAAAGTAAGGAACCCAACGAATTGAGAACCTTCTTTCTCTTATTGAAGTCTTTTAATAATTAAAAGACATTGAAAGAAGAAAAAGACGTCTGTATTTATCTCGCTTTCTCAGTTATTGATGAGTACATTAAAGACTTCCCCCAGACGATCACTCCCTTATCGTCTGGGGGAAGTCTTTATTGTATACCGGTGTTGCCTGTAACAGGAGCAATAAATTGAGGTATTGTTTCCACACCACAAACGAACGAACACATTTATTTTTCTATTTTTTTAAATAACTTGTAGTTAACTAAATATTAATGAATTTATATTTTTTAAGCAAGCATTGTATTGCGAAAACTACGAAGTCGCTTGCTAGGCTGACAGTAGATGTCAACTAGACTATTGGATGGAGTACAGTCGAGTTCAAAAGTATGTATACACTTTAGTACCTTGTCTATTTAACGTCATGTTTAAACTGCCATATGAAATTATCCAAGCGATTAAAGTGACAAGGTACTAAAGTGTATACATACTTTTGAACTTGACTGTACATTGAAAATACTATTTTGTTCGAAAATATCTCTAATAATAAATTACATATTTTTTTAAAGTTGTAGAACAAATGTTGTTACGTTTATGGAGTAGAAGCGATCCCTCAATTGATCGCTCCTGTAACAGGCAACAGCCGGTATTCGGTATCGGGTGTGACGGGAGGGTTCGCGTGCTGCGCAGGCGTTGCGGTTCGTGGAGAAGCGCGGCGGCGAGTTCGGCGTGCGGCGCGCGGCGCGCGTGGCGGGCGCGGCGGGCGCGTTCCACACGCCGCTGATGGCGCCGGTGACGCCGGTGCTGCGCGCGGCGCTGGCGGCGTGCGAGGCGCGCGCGCCGCGCGTGCGCGTGGTGTCGTGCGTGGACGCGCGCGCGCACGGCTCGGCGCTCGGCGTGCGGCGCGCGCTGGCGCGGCACGCGGCGGCGCCGCAGCGCTGGGAGCAGGCGCTGCAGGCGCTGTACGCGCGGCCGGCCGGCGCGCGCTTCCCGCTCACCGTGGCGCTGGGGCCCGGGACCGCGCTGCGCGCCACGCTCAAGCAGGTCAACGCCAAGGCCTGGGACTCCTCGATACAGATCGACGTATGATTTCGTCGCCCTGTCCTTCGGTCGTTGTAAATATTTGTAGTTTTAAGTGTTGCACTGATACTGATTGGTTGAATAAATAAATATTATTAATACTGCAGTTTATTATTAACTTTCTTTTTTTTACTCAACTAACCCAGAAAGTTGTAATGTTTTTACAAATTTTTAATTAATAATTTGTCTACCTTTTTCGCCCAACTCCATCCCGTCTCCGGCTGTTAAACATCAAGACCAAATATTTACATGTAAGAGCAAAACATGCAGAGAGAACGCAATAATATATATACTATAAAATATAACTAATATTTCTTAAAGACTTATTCCCACCTGTTACCACTGGTAACCAGTGGTAATTATTAATACGAACAAAAATTCACAACAGGGCCTTTATTCAAGTGCGTTAAAACGATATCGTGTTTGACACGTTTAAGACATAAATGTCAGTCGCCATTATTGTAAATGACATGAGTTATCAAAACGTTGACAATACGGAAACAGGTCAAAAACGATATCGTTATAACGCAATTGAATAAAGGCCCTGTTATCATTCATTACATTACCATACCACTAAATAAAAATATTGGTTTTTTTTTTCCATTATTACTAAATATTTAGTGGTAACAAATGAGAAATATATTTCCAGTTGTTGTTACCAGCACATACTTAAGTAGTACAAGACGAGGAAAAAAAATCCCAGCCGTTACCGTGGTAACAGTAGGTGGAAATTATTACCCTTTTTGGACAGTGTCTGTCTGGTCTTAAATTTGATTTGACTTGTCCATTTCCTCTTCTTTGTGCTATAAACTGTAAATCTTTGAATTTGTCTGTGAATCCCTAAAGGAATTAATTGGCAAAGCAGTTAAGAATTATTATTAACTCGAATACTGTTAACAAAAACTGTTTTCTTTTTTTTTACGTACGGTTCAATACATCTGTATGAATTAAGGGTATTTACCAACTGTGGATTTATAATTAGAGCATGTAGGCCGCATGTATGTCGGAAACTAGACTTTTTAAGTAGGCCTAACAAGGCCTACTTAATAAGTCTAGTTTCCGACCTTGCGTTGGAGTCCTGCCGCGGGCTCTGCCATGTCCATAAAACAAAGACATTGTTGACGTGTTTTCAGTTTTTATTCAGTATAATAATATCGTAAACTTTAGGATTTACAGCACATGTTCGTTGTTTTGTGGACTCGGGAGAGGCTGCGACCTCAAGTGGAAAAGGTTGAAATTTGAATATAGGATTAAAAATTAAATCACTTTTGAGTTTGTCAAAAAATAAGCTATATAATAATAATAAATAGGTAACGAAGGGCAGCCTAAAAAGACGTTTGGTTTTATTTACATTAACTTAGGATTAGGGAGGAGTCATGGCGCGGGGGCGCCGGCTACAGGTCGAGCGGGTTGGGGCCGGGCTGGCCCGGGTGCGCGGCCACGGCGCGGCCGAGGGCGGCCAGGCGCGCGAACTGTTGCAGCTCGGGCGCGGCGCGCGCCTGCGCGAGCAGCCCGGGCACGCGGCCCAGCGCGTCGTGCGCCCAGGCCTCGGCCAGGCGCAGCTCGTGCGCGGCGCTCGGCAGCGCGAGCCGCGCCGCGCGCGAGGCGCGCGACAGCACCACGGCCGTGGTGTACACGTCGATGGCGGCCGAGGCGAGCCGGTTCAGCACGAACTGCTCGTCCACCACGCCGCGGCCGTACTTGACGAGCGTGGCCTCGATGGTCTGCCCGTAGTGGTCCACGCACTTGGCCAGCTCGCGCGCGGCGGGCCGCAGCTCGGCCGCCACGAGCGGCGACAGGTCGGCGCGCGAGTGCAGCCCCACGGCGCGGCCGGCGCGCCTGCCCGCCTCGCTGAAGATCAGCCCGAGGTGCGCCGTGGGGTTCTTGAACGCGCGCTGCAGCTCCTGCAGGTGCGAGCCCGCGAACTGGATGCCTGACACATACAGGTAGCTGCTTCAAGCTTTGGACTAGTACAAGACGGTGTATTCTCTTAGCTCTATGATTCCAACGGAATATACGACGGACGGAGGTAAGGTAGGACCTACATATAGACAATGGTATGGTACCTGTGAGCGCGACGAAGAGCCGCAGAATGTCGTTGGTGCCCTCAAATATGCGGAAGATGCGCAGGTCGCGCAGCACGCGCTCCAGCCCGGTGCCCTTCATGAAGCCCATGCCGCCGAGGATCTGGATGGCCTCGTCCACCACGAGCCAGGCGCTGTCGGACGCGAACACCTTGCTAATGGCAGCCTCCAGATGGTAGTCCTTGGCGCCCGTGTCCATGTTGCCCGACACCATGTACGCGAGCGACTCCGTCACGTACTGCAGCAGCGCCATGCGCGCCAGCTTCTCCTGCCACCACAAACAACACGTCGCATCATCCAGAACAACTACTATAACATCCACAGCAAACAGGACTCGGTCCTTTATTTAAGTTAACGCTGATGTGGCTACCCGAAGGGAAGACAGTGTGCACGAACCTGTATGGTGCCGAACTCGATGAGCTTCTTGCCGAACTGCACGCGCGTGGCGGCGTGCTCGGCGGCCTGGCGCAGCGCGGCCCGCTGCGTGCCGGCCAGCGCCGCGCCCATGCCGAACCGCCCGTTGTTCAGGATGTTCATCGCCACCTGCCGCACGCCGCCCGTCACACACTCGCACGCGGCTCGCAACATGCCACTGCTATATCACGACTCACGAGGCACGAGCCACGAGCCACGAGCCACGAGGCGAGCTGCCCGGTACTTTAAGGGTGAAGCCAGACGAGCGTCATTTCTTTAATTGTGAGTCGCGTAATTTCTGCTACATTCGGTTTCATACAACTACTGTTTTGTTCACACGGCGACGTAAAATGAATTGGACTGTGAAAGGAGAAAGGCAGAAATTACGCGACTCACAACTCAACAAATTACGCTCGTCTGTCTTCTCCCTAAAAACTTGATAGATGGATGGAACGGAAATGATCAGAGTCCGCGTTACGAGATTCCGCATTAGAAATCTACCTCTCTCGATCTCTCAATTTTACAAAATTTCCAAAGACTCATCCACTTCACCTCCATCTGCCTAATGTATATGTTTCTTTTCAATGATTCTTGGTTTATTTTAAGTTTTCAATTCACGAAGAAGCGCCCGCCTCTTACTTAACTTAACATGTAACTTTACCTTTCATATATAATATTCAGAGGGCGGAATTTCTCATGGCAAAAATTATGTCATAGTGATAGAACATTTTGCTTTATCGACTTTTCCAGTTATCGATATTGTGTAATCACTAATCTCTTTGTTATTTAGTTTTGCTTTTATAATAGAATGTAAATGTCATTATTGATTCGCATTTAGTTATTGTTTTCAACAATACGTGAAGTTTTAGGATTTAATTTGTAAATATTATGTTATTTTTGTCTAAAACACGTCTTTATTAACGGTAAATAACAAATGAAAATAAAGCTAAATCTAAGACAGAACTATACACTAATAATGAAAAGTACACCTACATTTACCAAACACTATATTAATCTTAAATACCGCTACTAGAGGACGTTGTTAATATTGGAAAATTATTTTGCTAAATGTAATGTATCGATAGGAGGTATATTTCTATTTGGTAAAAGATTTTGTGCTACGTGAACCAGAACTATTTGTCGATAGTCGATAAAATACTTCGTTTAAACATTATATCAAATAATATTATTGCACTTAATAATATATAAAACAATGTATACGCATAAGAATAAGTACTATTAGAAAGGCATCTTCGGCGTCGATGTACGGACTTGACAGCCAAGCCGGCAAATAATTACCTACAGCGCCCCACGCCCCGCCTCACCTCTCTCTCTCGCCGGTCGCAAAATTAGAGTTGTCACAAGTATATTATACTAACTGAGCCCGCAACCTCGTTCGCGTAGAATTAGTTTATTTACCTGTAAAACTATACGATAAATCATAACCTTTTTTTACACCAGCGAGGTCGGATAAAAAGTACCCTAAATATTTTGCGTCTCAGTGGTGTCCTTAACCAATCTCCTATCAGTTAAAAGGTGCAGTTTCAAATAAAACACTTATTCGGTACTCGTTTCAGTGATGTATAGAATAGACCAAGAGCAAGATCCTGAAGGCGAATAGCAGTTTTTTACTGTAGTGTTTTAAAACAAGTATTGTTAAATGTAAACAAAAAGTTCATAGGTGAATAATGTATATATTTAATTCTTTAATTCTTACGCTCTTTACTTAATGTGTTATTATTATTATTATTTATTTATTTATTAACCAAAAAATTACACATTGTTCTTAAAAAATAAATAATGATTCAAACTTCGTTGATATCGCCCTACAATCATCGTAAAGTAAAACCACAGTTTGCGTAGACAGTGGCGCTTTTGAGAGCTTCATTTGAAACATTGTTGCACGTTTACTCCAGGCGCCGATTCTGGGTGGCAACCAAGAAGCTTATAGGTATATGACACTGGAGATTGCACTGAAGCGAAGAAAAGTGACCGTGAATGACGTCGCTTATGTTTTTTGTCCCTTTCTTTAGCGTGATTCTGAGTTTTTGAGAAAGGGACAAAAAACATAAGCAACGTCATTCAGGTGACTTTTCTTCGCTTCAAGGCATTGTTCGCCGTGCAATCTCTAGTGGCATAATATGCTTATTTATTATTATATTATGTAAGCTTCTTGGTGGCAACCCGCTAGTGTTTGCTGCGATAAATAGTCCTGGACTGTTGACGGGCCAGGCCACACGGGAGCGCGCGTGGTGGGGATCAAGTTACCATTCTATAGTACTTATTCTTATGGTATGGTTCTGTATATATAAAATTCAAAGTCCGGACTCACTGACTCATAAACGCCTAGGCTAAAACCTTGGACCTAGAATGCTGTTTTTTTTCACAGGTGTTGCCTTTAGGACGCAGGCGAGGAATAAGACAGGATTACTCGAAATTCAATCGTTAAGGGGGTGAAAAAGGGGTTGAAAGTTTGTACGGAAGTCCGTCATTTTTGAAGCTTGCAATTTTGTTTTTAAGCTACTGTTTAAAAATAATAAATTTGAATTTCCGCAATTATGGAAAATCTTTTCCTACGGGGGTAAAAGAGGGGGTTGAAGTTGGTAAGGGAGATTCATTATTTTTGTAGTAAGAAATGAGGAAATTGGTATTTAGGGTACTATTTATAATAAAAAAAATATAACTTTTGGCGATTTAAAAAAAAAAACCTAATTTGGGGATGAATATTTTTTGGTCAAATTTACTTGAAACTTAGTGGAATTGCTCTTCAATGCAAATAATGAGACACATATTCCAGCGATTACTAAAACTCAACCCCTAGAGGGTTGAAAGTGGATTGCAAAGTTTGTATGAGAAAAAATACTTCTACTGTCAATTTATTTGAAACTTAGTCGAAATGCTCCTGACATTTATTTCAACTACTTATTACTAAAATTTAACACCTTGGGGGATTTTTTTATGGTCAAATTTACTTACAACTTGGTAAAAAAATCTCTTTGCAGTGCATATTTGCATGAAAAATGTATTTCAGCGATTACTAAAACTGAAACCCTCGGGGGATGCAAGGGGGTTGCAAAGTTTGTACTTATAGGAGAAAATATTTTTATTGAAAATTAATTGAAACTTTGTATAAATTCTCTTCAGTGCAAATAATGACACACGTATTTAAGAGATTACTAAAATTTACCGGGGGATGAAACAGGGGGTTGTAGTTTGTAAAGGACCTTTATATGGTCAAACTACTTGAAACTTGGTAGAAATGCTCTTCAATACAATTAAAGCAAACCGTATTTGTAATGGCAACCGTTTAAATCACACCCGTAAATTATTCTTGCAGTTAGAAAGGAGAATCGTACCTACAATGCAGGATCCATGGAACAGCAGATGCAATGTTTGTTACAATTAGGGTTGTTTAAAAGATAAAACAGTTAAAAGTTGTTTGTTCAGTAAGTAGGCCGCACGGGTACTTTGACACGTCAAAATTCTACCAGCGGTTCCCAAGAGCACTGCTGAGTTTGGATGCCTATAGACTTTACCCAGAACGGCCTCATTACTATAGGATCGTAAAAAGTAGATCTATGTTACCTCAAATGTAACGCGTGCTAACTTTTCCAGTAAACGAAACATTCGGGCAAATGACGATTCTAGCATATGACTGTCGGGCAAACAACAGACAACCTTAAGTTATACCATGTTGACTTTTTACCTTTAGGTATTTTGTTCTCGCTGCTGAGGTAAAAGTCGTATGAGCACCAAGACAACGGACCAGACCAGAGTTATCGCATCTCGTGTCTGCGAATCCCACGCTGCACTCAAAATTCTAACCTAGAGTCCTTTGTTTACACGGGATTCAAAATCAATTTAAGTATTGTAGGTATTATTAATTATCGATGATTATCGAAAATTAGTCCACGCGCTTGGGATCGCAAAATATTATTCTAAGGGCCAAATAAGGTTTCCATTGTTACTCGACTAATACTTCTGCTGTGTAATCATTAGTATTAATTATTAATTAATTAATCACCGCATTAATACATTGCAAACAAGTAACCAAATTCTATTATAGTGTTATCATTACGTTACGGTTCATTTATTTATTATTGCAAATAAACTCTTTGACTTTGATTTTATTGTGAATAATAATTATTGCTATATTTGTCACAAATTGTGCATTATTACATTTATTACTAAATAACGTTAAATGTATTAGGTATTATTCTAGGTACGATCATGTACGGTATATATGTTTTAATGAGGGCAAGCGTTCATTTATCTAATGACTACTTCATTAGACGATAGACTCGGTCAGAGATAAGCGGATGACCTAATCGGTTCCGGAGGGCCACATATGATAGGAAGCTCTGGTGCACGTCTGCAGTGCACTCGTACCTTGAACCCGTTGCCGACGCCGCCCAGCACGTTGGCGGCGGGCACGGGCACGTCCTCGTAGTACACCTCGGTGGTGTTGGAGCACTTGATGCCCATCTTGTTCTCGGGCGGGCCCGACGACACGCCGCCGAACGACCGCTCCACGATGAACGCCGTCACCTGCACACGCACACACTCAACACTCATTGCCTAAATAAACGAGAACGGGTGCTGAAAGAGAACCGAATCAGAAATTATATTTAACACCAGACAAAATATTTGATTACATAATGTGTGTCAATCGCTCGGAGAGCCACGGGCGGTGCTAGGTGCGCACCTTGTCAACGGTTTTGCCGTCCTTCTCGACCGGCGTCTGCGCGAAGACGGTCATGACCTCGGCGATGCCGCCGTTGCTGATCCAGATCTTGGAGCCGTTGAGGCGCCAGGAGCCGTCGGGCTGCGGCACGGCGCGTGTCTTGATGGAGCCGGCGTCGGAGCCCGAGGACGGCTCGGTGAGGCAGAAGGCCGCGTACTCGCCGCCCGTTACGCGCGGCAGGTACTTCTGCTTCTGCTCCGGCGTGCCGAACAGCAGGATGCCCTTGAAGCCGATGGACTGGTGGGCGCCCAGCGTGATGCCCACGCCCAAGTCGTGCGCGCCCACGATCTAAACACAGACGGATCGTTCAGAGAGCACAAGCGAGGTCAGACAACGCGCGACAGTAATGTGCGGGCGTACCTCGACGAGCCTAGCGTACTGCGTGTTGCACAGCCCGAGCCCGCCCAGGTCGGTGGGCACCTGCAGCCCGAACGCGCCCAGCTCCCACAGCCCCGCCGCCGTGTGCTCCTCCACCTTCGCCAGCGAGTCGTTCTTGGCCGGGTCGTTCACCTGCGACAAACATAAACGCTCAACATCTCACGCCTCACATTCTCATATCGTAGGTACAAGCCTAGAGCTTAGTTTGGGACTAGTTCAATTTGTGTGAGATTGTTCCCTTATATTTATTTATTTTATTGTTCATCTCTGTGTTATCTGTGTACGCGAGTATCACGTGACGCTCGAGAGTCCTCGGGAGCCACAAGCGGCGGGAAGTGCTGCGCCGGCTCGGCCTCGAGAACTTTGGAATGATTTCTTCTCTGTACGGACAAGCGAAATGGCGAGCAGAAAACAAACCATAACCACGTCTCCCCTAAACATAGAAACCCTAAAAAAATCAAGATTATATTTTACCCCTTTGTTTTTGTTTAACTAATATATACAGAGTGTTTTTTTTAAATGGGACAGTATGGGGAAATCCGAATCTAAAGGAGATAGAGGAAAAGTGTCCAAGGAGACATTAGGTGTTTTTTTATGTAAACAAATTTGGCTCATTAAAATTTTTGGTCAAGCGTGAGTTGTTCTTAAAAAATTATAAAGTTGGTCAATTTTTTTTTTGACGCGGGTCGACTCTGTTTCATGTAAGGATTATTTCATTGTATGGAAAGAAAAAAATCTGAACAGCAGAAGTTGGTCAAATTTAATGAAAACTAATCTTCATACAATTGCAGTATTCGCCTTTTAATATTGTTACAAGTGCCTAGGCGTGTAAAAAATTTAATGAAAACTAATCTTCATACAGTTGGTTTATTACTTGAGTAAATGTTCGATGTGGCCGCCGTCTTGTCTTATGCAGGTACGAGCACGCTTCAAGACACTTCTAGTTGCATTTAACAGAGACTTATGGTGAATTGTGTTTAAAGTGTTGTAAACAGCATCTTTTAATTCTTGTACGGAGTTGTATCGGGATTCATAAATTCGACCCTTAAGGTAACCCCATAAGAAAAAATCTAATGGCGTTAAGTCGGGCGATCGTGGGGGCCACTTTATCGGCCCATATGTACCCATCCAACGGTTTGGAAACTGCTCGTCCAAACACAGTTTACTTGCCCTACTGTTGTGGGCTGGTGCACCATCTTGTTGGTAGATTATCTTACCAAAGTTCCTTAAGCTAATAGTCTCATCTACTAAATCTGCAGCCATGTTCAAGATTTCCTGATATTTTTCACTATTTAGCGTTCCTTGGTAAATTTTGATAGCAAAAATTCTGTTATGTAATATCGCACACCAACAATTAAAAGAAAATCGGATTTGGTTGTGGGTTTCTGTAGTTCTTAGCGGATTTATTTTTGACCAGTAATGGTTATTTCTCCTGTTGTACATGCCATTGTTCGAAAAGTTGCATTCATCAGTCCAAATAATAAAATTAGGAAAACATCTATTTCTAATAGTCTGAGCCACATACCAATTACAGAAATGTAACCTGCGGTCTTTATCTCCAGGTAGTAACGCTTGTACAAGTCGACCTTCTATGTAACACTTGTATTTATGAGCCTTCAATATCTTCCTTACAGTTGATTTATGAATACCGATAGTTTCAGCTGCTTCCCGTAACGAAGCTTTTGGATATGCTTCAAAATATCCCAATACGGCAATAGTTATGAACTCACTATTGACTATCGTCGGCCTTTTACGCTTAGGTTTGAAACAGCCTTCCTGTCTTAAGTTCTTTATTAAACTATCAAATATCTTGCGATTCGGTACTACACGGTCAGGATAGCGTTCTTGATACCACTTAAGTGCATTATCTCTACTGCGATAATTAAGAAAATACGCCTCAATCAAATCAACTTTATGTGAATTAGTTAACGCCATGATGAATAAAATTACAAGCATGAACTGATTGGAAACAAAATCACAGCTGCAGAAATAACTTACGTTCCAAATTTGAATTCTTTGCTGCAGAAATAACTTACGTTCCAAATTTGAATTCTTTTTTTTATAATTTCAAGACTATCGCGTGCCATGATGTTTACGAAGATTAAAAAAAATTTTCTTCTCTTGAATCATCTGGAGCTCTTATCGATTATCGAAATTTAAAAATGGAATAATTTTAAATATTTTTTTACACGCCTAGGCACTTGTGACAATATTAAAAGGCGAATACTGCAATTGTATGAAGATTAGTTTTCATTAAATTTGACCAACTTCTACTGTTCAGATTTTTTTCTTTCCATACAATGAAATAATCCTTACATGAAACAGAGTCGACCCGCGTCAAAAAAAAAAATTACCAACTTTATAATTTTTTAAGAACAACTCACGCTTGACCAAAAATTTTAATGAGCCAAATTTGTTTACATAAAAAAACACCTAATGTCTCCTTGGACACTTTTCCTCTATTTCCTTTAGATTCGGATTTCCCCATACTGTCCCATTTAAAAAAAACACTCTGTATATTGATGCCTAATATTTGATGCCTTTGTTTAACTAATATGTATAATAACAGCTTGATGCCTAATAACAGCTTTCTAGTAGTAAGAGTCTCTGAGCTAAGCTGTGGACGGTCAGACAGACGGACGGACATGGCGAAACTATAAGAGTTCCTAGTTTGACTACGGAACCCTAAAAAGGTATGTAAATATTTTGTGTTTGCGTTCTAAATACAAGTATTTTAAATAAGTGGCATCTCTGATCGCGGTCGCGTTACCTCCTGGAAGAACTTCTCGACGGGTGGCACGAGCTCGGTGAGCACCTGGCGCTGCTCCTCGCTGAGCGGCTCAGGGTAGGGGAACACGGTGGAGGTCTCGAGCGCGCCGCGGAACAGGTTGAGCGTGAACGAGTCGCTGGCGCGCGCGCCGGCCCTCTCCTTCTTCTTCGCCGCCGCCTCCGTCGCCAGCCGCCGCGCACCCACGCTGCGACACCCACGCATCAGTACCTTGTCTACCACTTGTCAATGTTTTAATTGACCTACCTAGTAGTGTTTTGTCATTTAAATTTTAACTCATTTTAAGTAATTTTCTTAAACTTTAGTAGCATTGGATGCTTTGTCTAAAGGCTAAAGTAGTAGTAGGATGTACCAAAAAAGGTTTGTGAAAAAGTGACTTGATTTAATTAAAAATAAATTTCATTTGAATAGGTACAGTTAAGGGCATAAATATCTGCACAGCCATTACGTACAATATAGAGGTATACACAGACCTTATTGCCAGTGGGTGTATATATATTTTTCACATCTTGGGAATGTATATATATGTATTTATTCCCTTGACTGTACCTAGTAAGTATAACTATTTGTAACTAACAAAACAATTCATTCAAGTGCGTTCAAGCCTTTCCACTTTTATGTTTATAGATAAAATTTGTCTGTGGAATTTACTTTCAATGAAAATAGGTTTTTACATGACAACTCGAAAATAAATGCTGTTTGTAATGTTACATGTATTTTTTGGTAACCTAAAAGCAAACACTGCAGACTTACCCTTAACCATATAAGCATTTTTAAAAGACAAATAATACAAACATTCTTACAAACTTTAAAATCAGTAGTGGTTTGGATTCTAATGTGCTTACACTTTAAGCCATTATTTTTTGCAATGTTACCACTGTGTCAGGTCATAAGATGCAGCTTCCCATAGGTGGGGTTACAGTAGTGTTGAGTATCAGCAACAATTGTCAAAGGAAAACACCACAACCTTGGCACCAGTATTGGAAACTGTAATATACATAATACATGTTTTGTTAAGACAACGGTGTAACTGCTTTATAGCTACAATTAAATAATTAGTCTAAATAAACATAAGTAAGTCGGGTAACAAATTATTTATTGTATGAAACTAATATCGACATTGACACTAAAGGGCAATAGAGACGAATTCCACAGTTACAGTATCTATTTGTGGCTATATACGGATGCCAGCGATGCCTATTGGCATTGACAGGGCCTAAATTAAGGTCGCGGTCTAAAGTCCAAGGCTAGCTTCGGATGACACCGAAGCGATCCCGGTTATTAGTCGATTGTTCAGGACCTCTAGCTCCGTTTGCCTACCTGAAAAGCGGGCACAGCCTGCCTCCCGCGGGCGCCGCCGCCACAGCGCAGCGCCCCGCAGCCGTCACTAGATTGGCGCCCTTCATCTTCGTTCACCAAACACAAACGACAATCTCGGTAGACCGCTGGTTTCACAACCTACTTCTGTTCTGATTAAATGGTTTAAGTATTACCAAAAGTTCATCGTTCACTTTAAAAGACTAGTGTTGAATTACAATTTCGTAAGATTACAACCTACAACTGAACTAAACGATAAATCATAACAAATAAAAAGTTGTACGAAGAGCCGAAGAACTTTGCTCTACACCCACCACCTGCTTGTCTTGTCACGTCACAGCACAGACTAATTATTAAAGGTCTACAAACAAAAAACAACTGTTTGAGTAGTGGTTTGAGTCTATTCGTATGTGTGATGTGACAATTAAGTTTGAGATGGAGGCAATAGATTCGCAGGGTGAAAAATACAGTCTAAAATAAGTCATGACTTATTTCTGATAAGAACAATTATTAAATTGACAAGTAATTGGCCTATGTATAAGCTTTCTGTATCATACCAATATTTTATCAATATCGTGCTGTGGGTTTATTGAAAAAATAAAATAAAATAAATAAAAGGTAATTGGTAAATAACGTTAAAATCTGTCTTATAAATTAATAGTATATGTTTAATTTTAGTATGTATTTCTATTCACCCTAATTTACCCGGTAACTATATAAATACAATTATTACAGAAAGTAAGAATCACAGAATAAGAACTAAAGGCATAGAAGGAGCGATAAATTAAAAGGCAACATACAGATAGCTGATAAGCACAGTCTTAATGGGATTCAGTGTGCCAAAAAGAGACAGTTATATAGCTACAGCTACGCTAAAATGTCATGGTCGTACACTGTTGCACATTGTTGCATATTATCGATAGCAACATATTTTAAAGTTAAATAAAAAAATAACATACTCTCTATTACCTCGTATCATCCAACCGGCTGGACGAATTTCTAATGGCGGATTTTAGGTGCACTTATTATGAGGCTTGAAAAAAATGCGTTATCTGATTAGATAAGGTTCAAAATGGTATAAAACAAATGTTGTTATTGTACATATCGGAGTTAAAAAAAGTTTAATTTAAAACACCATAGCCGACGCGTTCACACAAAGTTTACGAGATTTGTATGAACACATCAGCAATGTTCTTTAAAGTAGACTTTTTAAACTACGATATGTGCAAACAATTGTTATAAACCGTTTTGAACTTTATTTAATCAACTAACGAGTTGAATAATAGCAATACCATTGGTTATCTAGATCTTGATTGGTTGTCAATTTTGGTGAGTCACATTTGTAGGTAATCGTATGAGATGTAAGTACAAATATGAAATTTTATTTGCCGGTACTGTAGGTACGCTGATTTGGCTAGTGAGTGTTTTTTCAGTTTTATTATAAACCATGACTAAATCTCACGAAAGCGTTTGAGTGAGGACATTAGCTTAGGGAGGGCACTGCACGAGGCACTCCCCTTAGCGGTATTTGCCCAAATATTCGTGTTGCATCTTTTTCCTTCCTACTGCTAATGAAGAGGGGCAACGTCGCAACGCGAACATACCATTTTGAATCTTATTTTATCAGATAACCCATTTTTTCAAGCCTCATAATAATGGCACCTAAAATCCGCCATTAGAAATCCATCCAGCCGTTTGGGTTTTACGAGGTAATAAAGAATATGTTATATTTTTGTAAAACTTCAAAATATGTCGATATCGATATTATTGTTTTGTGCGTCTCTGGTGTAAATTTACTTAGTCTGAGATCTAAACAATATCTGCACGAATAAACGTTGTTTATATATGCAACAGTTTACGACCATGACGTTTTAGCGCAGCTGTAGCTATGGAACTGTCTCTTTTTGGCACACTGAATCCCAATAAGACTGTGCATATCAGCTATCTGTATGTTGCTTTTATTTTATCGCTCCTTCTATGCTATTAGATCTTATTATGTATAAATAAGCTTCTTGTTTGTGCCTCTACGGTCCATGGTGACAGCACGTGACAGTGACAGCGGTGACGGGTAGAAATGACGCAAAGAATGACAGTTCGGCTGGTTCCGCAATCCGCAGTTTTCATATCACTGCTGGTGCAGTATCAGTGATAGTGAATACTGGCACTACCGTGCTAGTAATTCAAGATGGTTATTCGGATGAATAACTGACTATTAATTTTAGTTTCATTTTATTTTCGTGTTAATTTTCGTTATCACCATGTTTGATATGTTTTTGTATATTTTTGAGGTGAAGAAGGAGCTGCTAGTAGGGCTGTCACTATCAGTATTGTACATAACCTATTATCTTGTGGAAGTAGTCAAGGTAAAATCCATTATATTAGTGTTAAGCCTCGCCTTGCGCCTTCGACACATTGTTTTAAACCACGAGTGACATACGCCTATCAGGGCTCCTTTACGGAGAGACAGCGCGTTGTGCGGCACTCCCGCAAGTAATTCAAACATTCGTGCAGCCGCCACAGGCGACGCGCCGTATCTCCATAAATGAGCCCATAACTAGTCAACCAACTAACAAAAGCACTATTTTTTATTTGGATTAGTTTATGAGCAACTTTTTTGCCCATATGACGACTTTAACAATTGTTATATCCTAGGATCACTAATTGTGGGTGCAAGACCAAAAACTATGATACAAGTACTTAAAATGATTATACTCATCACAAGTGTTGTATTTTGTCACTTGTTGCTCAGTGCATCTATTGTTACAGACAATAATCCGCTTTCTAGTCCAGCTGGGCATTGATGACTCAGTGAGACAGGCCTTCTCTTTTTATATGTGTAGATTGTTTCTATAATGTGCATTATAGAAACAATCTGTCCTGTGACCATACTGACCAGCATGTCAAGCTTAAAGCAAATGAAACAATGGGTGAATTTCAAGAACCGTAGAGACCAAGACCAAGTTAAGAATTCAATTAAAAAGACTTTGTTTTTTTCCTCAATTAAATTTAACTACTTACATATAAAAAATAATTAAAGTTCACCTCAACCTAACACACTGCTTTCATGTGAATGTGAAAGATAAATGAAATTAGCAAGACACTGCGCGTTTGCAAGATTTAATTAGGTTAATCTGTTGTTATAGTTTAGTTTCTTTTTTGTTATAGTACTTAGTCAGAATCACATAATTTGCCAAAAGCATGGTACTGGAAATGATGGTAGGGGTATTTAGGAAACCTAATAACTAAAAGAGATGTGGTTGGAAGTTAGGATCCGATTTAAGATGAAGAACAATATTTTAACTCGGATCTCAAAAATTATATACTATAATAATACTGTAACACTCACTGTGCAGGGCAGAGAGTAATGTAAGTTACCAATTCCTAGCATTGTGCTTGTTTTTTTAAGTTATATTACAAAATCGAAGAATTAATTTGTCTTTGTATGCCTGTTTAAATTGATATCTAGAAAAATTATAGCATGGTGTATAGTGTGTGATGCGTGTGTGCAGCCGCCGGTGGTGGTGGCGGGCGACACGGCGCTGGCGCGGCTGGTGCGCGGGCTGCCGCTGCTGCGCGCGCGCTACTGGCCCACGCCGTGGTGCGTGGAGGCGCGCCTGCAGACGGTGCTGGGCTCGGTGCTGCGCTCGCTGCTGCTGGCGCGGCCGCAGTTCCGGCGGCAGGTGCTGCGCCTGCGCGACGGCGGGCAGGTGGCGCTGGACTGGCTGGACGCGCCGGCCGCGCCGGACGCGCCGGACGCGCCGCGGCCCGTGCTGCTGGTGCTGCCGGGCCTGACGGGCGGCGCGCACGCGGACTACGTGCGGCTGCTGGCGCACGCGGCGCGGCGGCTGGGCGCGCACGCCGTCGTCTTCAACAACCGCGGGCTCGGCGGCCTGCCCCTCACGGTAACTCTCCTCTCAGCCTTACTTATTCTGTAGCTAAATCGCCTGGTATATGCGAATCTGTAGATTCTGCAGGTGAGAATCTCGCGATTTTGTTAAAAACGTTCACATCTTCATGTACTTTGCGCCGAGTACAACGTAAAGAGGACTGTGAAGCAAAAAAAAACTATACAAAATGCGATAACTTTTCTCCCCTTAAACATTCAATAAATAAAATAAATAAAGAAATATTAGGGAGCACATGTGTGAGATAGTCACACAAATTGAGCTAGTCCCAAACTAAGCTCTAGGCTTGTACTATGAGTACTAGACAACGATAAACATACTTATATAGAGAAATATATACTAAAACATCCAAGACTTCAGAACAAATTTTCGCGCTCATCACACAAATATCTGCCCTTACTGCTAACATCGGAGGTCATGTCACTCCCAACTAGGCTAACGTGTCGTCAAACAAGTAATCCGATTTTTGAATGTGTATGGATTATATATTCTTAACAGCTACGCGATTCAAGCATCGCTCACAATCCTCTTTGTTTCCATCGTGTGTAGCCGAAGTGCTACTCCAGTATCAAGGTGGATCCGCTCGACACCAACCTGTCGCTTTGAATTTACGAGATTTTGCTTACCCTAACTCCAAAACCATTTCTGGAAAAACGTGCATAAAATGCACACGTACAAAGTAAAATTTAGCTAATGTCTAAAAGATTTTGTAGTATGCGTAGTGCCTCTACGAGGGCGGTTTGGTAAGTCAGTGACTTTGAGTTAAAAAAAAAATTTGACCTTTTTTGTTTTATTTTTTACATATTTTCCTTTCAACTCATCCATTTCATCCAACAATGTTCCAGCTTTTGCAGCCCCTCCAAAAATGTTTTTGTCAAACCCTGAAAAATAATCTTCAGTTTAAGCTATGAGTTCCTCATTTGATGAAATCTTTTCCCACCGAGCCATTTCTTCATGTTTGGGAATAAAAAAGTATTTCGAAACGCAATTCTACTAATTTGGCTGTTGCGACTGCTGACGAGTGTGCTGGGGCAATGTCGTGGTGAAATAGTTTTATCTTCTTTGCCAGATGTGGCCGATTTTTCACAACTTCTGCATTATATTTTTTCAACAGAGTAGCATTATTTATCGTTTTACCTTTCCCTAAATAATCGATATAAATAACCCCTTGGCTGACACAAAAAACAGTGGCAATTACCTTTCCTGCCGAATCAACGGTTTTCGCTTTTTTCGAGGCCCGTTCGTTAGCAGAAGTCCACTGTTTTGAGTAGTTTTTCGTCTCTGGCGTATAATTGTAAATCCACGTTTTATCTACCGTCACAATTCGACGTAAAAATTCGTTACGATTACGCTTGAATTTGGCTAAGCATTGCTCGGAAGTTGTTGCACGATGTCGTTTTTGATCGGCTGTCAGCAAACACGGCACCCATCTTGCGGAAAGTTCATTCACTTTCAATTTTGCTGCATTCGGCAGTTTGATGAACTCGTTGCAAAAGAAAATAGAATGGTTGCCTTTGCAATAAAGGCATTTATACGCCGACGACACGTGATATGATTTGGCAATGGGCTTGCCGTTATAATTATTGCTGTTGTAGGTACTGTTTTTCTGATATTTATTGAAGTTGAAGTTATTTTGTTGCCGAGGTGATTTTTTCATGCTAAATGAGGGCGCATAGAGATTGCTTGTTTTCTGCATATTGCTGTCCTGCTTTCGCCGAGATGCTTCAAGCGACGTAAACTTATTTTCCAGAAATTCGTAGAAATCTGATAATGATGGTAGATCTCGAGGAGACTTTAATGATTCAATATACTCTTTGTGCGTTTCACCGTCCAATTTTTGCGATAGAATGTGAATAAGCAAGGGGTCCCAGGTAGCGATGTCGACTCCCAGGCTCTTAACAGCATTTAAGCACTCTTTAGTACTGTCATGAATTTTCTTGATATGCGATGATGTTTGCTGTTGCATTACTGGTAAGGTCATAAGTATGTTGATATGTTAGCTAAAGACCAATTTTTTGTTATTATATCTATGATTGAGAATATCCCAGCACACTTGATAGTTTTCCGTGCTGATATTCAGATGCTGAATAAATTTTTCTGCTTCCCCTTTGACCTTGCTCTTTAAAAACTGCATCTTCTGTGCATTTGATATGGAGCGGTTTGTATTGATAGCTTCGCTGAACAAATCTTTGAACGATATCCATCTATGATAATCACCATTGAACGCTGGTATGTCCATAGTTGGAGTAGTCCTAGTTTTGTAGGCCGCTGCCCACATTTTTTCATTAAGAGCCTTCTTGATATCATTGTACTCTCTCTCATATCTCGAGAATACTCGTTCATACTCTGGGTCCTCTTCATAGAGTTCGCTATCGATGTCCCAGTGCAGACAGTCGATCGCACTCCAACGGGAATCAATGAGTTTTAACACGTCTTCATACTCCCACCTTTCTGATAATGAACCGAAGTCGATGTTAGTAATGGCTCGAGAGAAAGCCTTAAAGTTACTCTTCTGCTTACGGAGTTTTTCTTCTAACTTGC